>WWET01004208.1:7869-25171 GCA_011038615.1 Limnodynastes dumerilii
ATATATATAAATACACACTGGTACACACACATACACTTTATTTTTTTGACCTTCATAATAGGGACCTTGAGGACCTCCAAGTTATCATGACATTCTGATGCACAGCTTCCTTTCATTAATGTGTTTACATAGAGAGACAGAAGTATAACAGTGACTCCCATTGTGACCTACGGAGAAAACAAAAGCCTGGCAGGAAATTCCTTCACTTCCTCCTCTGCTGCGGCTGCAGGGAGAGAGGACGCAGAGGACGCAGAGGAGGCGCTTCTTCCATGGGTGAAGTATTTGATGTGGAGGAAGGTAGAATGCCAAACATTCTCATTCTGCACCAATCACCACAATATAACCCCCGATCCCTACTCTCAGCAGAGCTCGTAGAAAATTCACAATTTAACGCTTTTACGCATCTACTTAAATCTATTCGTCAGGTCAGAACAATGTTTAATAACTCAATACACTCCTTAGCGGTGTTTCACGTAACGTACTGTATTACATCAATACATTCCAATATATTCTAACAAGACATGAGAAAATGCTTCACCAACTACAAAAAATATGTAAAGGCACATCAGGGGCCAGATTTACCAAGCTGCGAGTTTGGAAAAGTGGAGAAGTTGCCCCTAGCAACCAGATATTAGCCGACGCTCTAGTACAGTGATGGCTAACCTGTGACACTCCAGATGTTGTGAAACTACGAGTCCCAGCATGCCTTGACTGCAAAAGCATAGCGGATACCTGACAAAGCATGATGGGATGTGTAGTTTCACAACACCTGGAGTGTCACAGGTTAGCCATCACTGCTCTAGTATGTAATAAGAAAGCGAGAGCTAGAATCTGATTGGTTGCTATGGGCAACATCCCCACTTTTGCAAACCCACAGCTTAGTAAATAGAGACCCAGGAGCGGCAGAATACATTCTTTTTTGACTATTTTTACTCAAAGTCTGTGCACTTATGATCTGTGAACTGCCAGAGCTTTAATTGAAGGAGAATTCTTTTGTCTTTACTCCCAGGAACAATGTAAGAGGCCGCACGGGCAGGAAAACGGAAGCCGCCCTCACTGCTCTGCTGATATCGCAGCACTCGATGGTTATCTCGTAGCAACATCAGGAAGGAAATAGCCTCTAAGGAAGACTGTAAGACAATAATGACATCTGTGCAAGGCCGCTGGGAGCTCCCCCTCAGACTGCCAGAAGATTCATTTTATTCTATGTTAGCCCGCGTTGAGGGGAACCTTAGGGTTAACCCGCGTTGAGGGGAACCTTAGGGTTAACCCGCGTTGAGGGGAACCTTAGGGTTAGCCCGCGTTGAGGGGAACCTTAGGGTTAGCCCGCGTTGAGGGGAACCTTAGGGTTAGGCCGCGTTGAGGGGAGTCTTAGGGTTAGGCCGCGTTGAGGGGAGTCTTAGGGTTAGGCCGCGTTGAGGGGAGTCTTAGGGTTAGGCCGCGTTGAGGGGGGTCTTGGGGGTAGGCCGCGTTGAGGGGAGTCTTAGGGTTAGGCCGCGTTGAGGGGAGTCTTAGGGTTAGGCCGCGTTGAGGGGAGTCTTAGGGTTAGGCCGCGTTGAGGGGAGTCTTAGGGTTAGGCCGCGTTGAGGGGAGTCTTAGGGTTAGGCCGCGTTGAGGGGAGTCTTAGGGTTAGGCCGCGTTGAGGGGAGTCTTAGGGTTAGGCCGCGTTGAGGGGAGTCTTAGGGTTAGGCCGCGTTGAGGGGAGTCTTAGGGTTAGGCCGCGTTGAGGGGAGTCTTAGGGTTAGGCCGCGTTGAGGGGAGTCTTAGGGTTAGGCCGCGTTGAGGGGAGTCTTAGGGTTAGGCCGCGTTGAGGGGAGTCTTAGGGTTAGGCCGCGTTGAGGGGAGTCTTAGGGTTAGGCCGCGTTGAGGGGAGTCTTAGGGTTAGGCCGCGTTGAGGGGAGTCTTAGGGTTAGGCCGCGTTGAGGGGAGTCTTAGGGTTAGGCCGCGTTGAGGGTTAGGGTAAGGATTGGGGTTACAGTCACCCATTCGCCGTTCCATCTTCTTTCTTCCGTGGATCGATTGATTCTCCTCTGCGAGGCAGAAGCAATCGATTTCCAAGCCAGTTGCAAAAAAGTGCTGTTTGCAGCGGCAACACAACATGGTTCCAAATGGTCTGAAATCATATGATCAGCAATATAACCGCACCGGTCAAGAGACCAAATACTTCAATAAAACCATTTTTTCCATTATCTCCGATATGTCTGAATGACCGATAGCATCGTTACTTACACAAAACAATGCGCGAGATGCCGGGTCCAGATACAGGTAAACAGAGAAACCGGAAAGGTCATGATCCGAAAATGAGAGTTTAATCTGCGGACAAGTCCAATGTCCTTTAACTGGGGTTTGGTTTATTTGCAAGATCATCATTACGGACACCACGACTTCACAGGAGTAAAGCGCAGCAGCTGCATAGATAAATCACCGTACAATACAAGAAAACGCGACATACTGCAATGGCACATGTGGTGTTAGTGTCTACTTCAATGGTATTTGGAATTCCGAACACATATATATAATGGTGTGTGTAATGCAGGCGATGGGTTCTAGTATCTGCACTATGTACCATCACTTAGACCTTGTCAGAAGAGATCACACGAATGCTTGATACACGGACCAACGCGTGATACACGGACCTTGCGTAATAAAACAGCAGCTTCGTTATAGAAATGACGGTTACGATAGACTCTGGGAGACGGCGCGTTTGTCCTGGGAAACGCGGTGTATTTATTCTATGCTGTATCGCGTATCACGCAGTATTCCCAGTGAGCACATAAAACACTTCATTCTTTGGCTTTAGTGTTGTCCATAGGCTTCATACACAAATTCTACTCCTGGCAAGCATGATCGCAGCACAGGTGCATGAAAAGGCGTTCTGCTGCATTGTGGGGAAGCCCGGAGCGTGAAAGGAAGCTCTGAGCACACAGCACGCGGAATAAAGAGCTATTTTACACTGTAACAGATAAGAATCCTACGACTACAGTACTAATCCGGACAGAAATATGCATTTCCCTCCAGCAATAAGCCGGGGGTCTCTGTGACAGACTGGGGGGATTATGTGCGGTCAGACATTTAATGGACGTGACCTATTTTTCTGCACGTTGCTGTCACTTGATTTTGGCCAGAAACCAGCGGTTTGTTGGTTACCATGGAAACATGTAAACAATAAAAAAATACTGACCACATGAGCATTGTCTGCTGTCACTGAGTATACGCACAACTTGCATGATATGTAAATCATTAGCGCGTATTTCACGTCAATCACCATATTCTCACACGGGAGAAGAGGACAGATCGCTTTCTCCGCCCACCCAGTCATAGTAAAACGGATCTCACAGTCCACAGGTGCCAATTATAAGCTATCAAGCAATGAGATCTCTCCGTGTGCTAGAGAAGGCCTGGCCAGCCTATGGCTCTCCGGGCACTGTAAGACTACGAGTCCCAAAATGCTTTGTGCTTCGTCAGGTATCAGCTCTCTCTGTGCAGGTAAAGCATGCTGGGTATTGTAGTCTTACAGCGTCCGGAGAGCTACAGGTTGACCAGGCCTCTGCTAGAGAAGTTAAATAGAGCACTGTTCATCTATATCAAGGATATGGACTTTAGTTGTACATTTGTTTCACTTCTGTGTCATTAAGGTTCTGAAACCCACAGGAAGGGAATGGGTCACTAGACACACGTGATCACTAAAGCAGAACACGTCAAAGCAGCTTTTATTACATTTATCTGACGACAGACATGATCTGATCACAGTCCTGCTTGGTGGTAACGGGAAAACCCGTCCATTCAGCCCCACACCTTCCCATCAATATTCCTTAAGGTAAAGTCAAATGAGGACCTACAACCTTCACCTTCCGGTCACTGAACACAAAGCTTATCCCATAGATATCAATAGAACTATCATCAGGTGTCCCAGACGTTACATGAGCTCCAGTATAACATTGCACTTTGCACTTTGTTAATCAGTAAGCTCCATCTCCGGAGCATTAGGGTTATTGTCTGCATGCAGTGCATCCCACGAAAAGAGAGCTCCCATCACACTGGCTGCAATGATCAAAGCCTCCAATGTTCTTTAAGTGTAGTCAACGCTCACAACTGTGATTCAAGCTCCCTGTGGCCAATGAACATTCTAGAGAGGAGGATTCTGCATTGTTCCTGGAAATCTTACCCCTACCTGTGCATCAAAGTCGCTTTAGCTATGTGACATCTTCGACAATACATGATTACACAGCACACTACCACTACTTCTACATTATTAATGAGCCACCAGAAAACAAAACACCACACCAATATCATTCATAGCAACAAAAGTGAGCACATACACATTGTCACGTATGGGGAAGTCATAATGAAATCTCCAAATACCATAAATAAGGGACAAAGGAAG
This sequence comes from Limnodynastes dumerilii, assembly GCA_011038615.1. Taxonomy (NCBI): domain Eukaryota; kingdom Metazoa; phylum Chordata; class Amphibia; order Anura; family Limnodynastidae; genus Limnodynastes; species Limnodynastes dumerilii. Next base: position 12,254 of record WWET01004208.1, read on the forward strand.
TGAACGTGGGGTGAACTCTGGCAGCTGCACAGAAACACTTCCTCCTGACTTTGGCAGCTGCACAGAAACATTTCCTCCTGACTCTGGCAGCGGCAGTCACACCAGAAATTGGTGATTACCAAGAATTATGGATAAAAATAGTATTAAAAAGAAAGAAGGACTTGTTCATTCATGGTCAGAGACCAAGAACGTAAGACTGACCTGTATAATTGTATATGGATGAAGAAATAAAAATAGTGTAACTGAAAAAATAATGAAAATTCAATTATGCTTTATATTTCACCAAAAAATAACAATTTAGGCTTGCACGCCGCCTCTCCTGACAACAGGTTTCCCCCTGGTTTATACTTAACCTCATAATGGGATATGAGAAAGCATATAACTTTTTAAGGGTACAAAGTTTTTGTCTATAAAACACTAACTTAAAGAAAATAGTGTCCCGATAGGACAGACAGGGCAGCGCATCATGGTAGCAAAACCTGGTGAAGAGCCCATTAAAACTTCCCAAGTCTTCCACCCCTAATGATTATTGGCGCCATAAGTAAGGCTTCAAGATTTGGTCCACAATACGCCAAATATAGGGTGGTTCCAGGCACCACAGACGCGATACAGCCGTCACCTCACTGATGCAGATTGTCAGTAAATGCTGAGTGACAGAAATGAATAATGACCAGTCTATTGCGGATTGCAGAAGAGCTACAACTGTGTTATATACAATGGAGCTCTATGGGAATAATAATTACACAGCGAGTCACATCAGGGATGAGTGGGGAAGAGTTAGGGACCTGCTTCTATCCTATTAAAGTCAGGAGAAGCATATTATCATCTATAACATTATTATGTGGCTGTAAGATTATTAATGGACGATAAAAACTAAATATGTACTTTTATCAATGGCCACAGATCATGGCTGTACAGAAAATTACAATGCACAATACAAATAGTCCCCTTGTGACAGAATGCATAGTGTCCTCCTGTCCCTTATATACAATTACAGATCAGTCTTATTAATTATACTCCCCCTTTTGAAGCTACACATATAAGTAGCTGTAGTGATTCCCCTATAAGCATCCACGTGTTATCATACGTAAAGATGCAGCGTGCTGAATGCCTGTCACTTATGTAGATATACGGTAGACATGCATCATACATCCACCTATACACCCGTTATATAAAGATGCAGTGTGCTGCACTCCTGTCACTTATGTAGATACGGTACAGACATGCATCACACATCCGCCTTATACACCCGTTATATAAAGATGCAGTGTGCTGCACTCCAGTGTGATGTCTCTAAGTATTTTCTCAGCTTGTCAAAATAAGAAACCTCAACCAACAACAGAGGTGTAACTAGAGTAAGATTTATAGGGTACGTGCCCTGGGTGTAATTGGACACCCAGCTCCAAGGGGGCGCCATAATGAAATATTTACTATGATTTAAGCCATATATTAAGGGGTGCGGCACATTTTGTTTTCCATTTGCCCTGGCTCCCTCAATCCTAGTTACGCCACTGACCAGGAATCAATAAATAGTTGATTTCATCAAACACTAGTCACAAGCTAGAGCCCATTCAGTAAGTTTAGTAAAAGTAATGTGTTAAGATATTGAACTACCTTGTACATAATATGCAATTAGTCAGAACAGAGACTCCCGCTGAGGGCAAATAAACCCATAGGGGATGAAATCTACTCCCATAAATCCTACAGTATTAATGACAGATGCTAGAGGCGGCGTAATAATAAAGAGGATTTTCTGTCCATTCTGCACTTTATATTTTATGTATTAAAACTGTATTCACAGACTCCACCACAGGAGAAAAGGCTGAAGTGTTGCTGGATTAGAATGTGAATACATTGTTTTGCATGACATTGGAATGAACAATAACATTTTTCTCTGGTTGCGTGCAGCCACAAAATAAATCAGCAAAAACTCCCGATTCAGAGAACATCCAGCTGGACGATAGTGAACAGGCCACAGAGTCCAATCAAAAAGGGCTGTTTTATCACTTAGTACACCAAATATGACTCATATATACATAAATCACTGCCTGAATGAGTGGACAGATGCTAAGCCCCAGTGAAATGCTTAGTGCATTCTATGGTGTGTGGAGACAGACCATTAAACATTACACAGGTCATAGAATGCGGGAGATGAGGATTCTAGGGCAGTGTTGTTCCTCAACCTTTTCTCACCCTCGGCACACCTAAGCCCTTCCCAGAACTCCGCGGCACACCTAAGCCCTTCCCAGAATTCCGCGTCACACCTAAGCCCTTCCCAAATTTCCGCGGCACACCAAAAGCAAAATATACAAAAAAAATTGCAGGAATTGCAAAGTACATACACAGATTGCATTAATTTTTTTTTTTTTATTTAATAAATTAAAAAATTGGCGCTAATAACTTTTACTTTAACTAATTTAACTATGTTGGTCCCCATCATGTGTCTGCAGCCTCCTCAGTAGCCCCCATCATGTGTCTGCAGCCTCCTCAGTAGCCCCCATCATGTGTCTGCAGCCTCCTCAGTAGCCCCCATCATGTGTCTGCAGCCTCCTCAGTAGCCCCCATCATGTGTCTGCAGCCTCCTCAGTAGCCCCCATCATGTGTCTGCAGCCTCCTCAGTAGCCCCCATCATGTGTCTGCAGCCTCCTCAGTAGCCCCCATCATGTGTCTGCAGCCTCCTCAGTAGCCCCCATCATGTGTCTGCAGCCTCCTCAGTAGCCCCCATCATGTGTCTGCAGCCTCCTCAGTAGCCCCCATCATGTGTCTGCAGCCTCCTCAGTAGCCCCCATCATGTGTCTGCAGCCTCCTCAGTAGCCCCCATCATGTGTCTGCAGCCTCCTCAGTAGCCCCCATCATGTGTCTGCAGCCTCCTCAGTAGCCCCCATCATGTGTCTGCAGCCTCCTCAGTAGCCCCCATCATGTGTCTGCAGCCTCCTCAGTAGCCCCCATCATGTGTCTGCAGCCTCCTCAGTAGCCCCCATCATGTGTCTGCAGCCTCCTCAGTAGCCCCCATCATGTGTCTGCAGCCTCCTCAGTAGCCCCCATCATGTGTCTGCAGCCTCCTCAGTAGCCCCCATCATGTGTCTGCAGCCTCCTCAGTAGCCCCCATCATGTGTCTGCAGCCTCCTCAGTAGCCCCCATCATGTGTCTGCAGCCTCCTCAGTAGCCCCCATCATGTGTCTGCAGCCTCCTCAGTAGCCCCCATCATGTGTCTGCAGCCTCCTCAGTAGCCCCCATCATGTGTCTGCAGCCTCCTCAGTAGCCCCCATCATGTGTCTGCAGCCTCCTCAGTAGCCCCCATCATGTGTCTGCAGCCTCCTCAGTAGCCCCCATCATGTGTCTGCAGCCTCCTCAGTAGCCCCCATCATGTGTCTGCAGCCTCCTCAGTAGCCCCCATCATGTGTCTGCAGCCTCCTCAGTAGCCCCCATCATGTGTCTGCAGCCTCCTCAGTAGCCCCCATCATGTGTCTGCAGCCTCCTCAGTAGCCCCCATCATGTGTCTGCAGCCTCCTCAGTAGCCCCCATCATGTGTCTGCAGCCTCCTCAGTAGCCCCCATCATGTGTCTGCAGCCTCCTCAGTAGCCCCCATCATGTGTCTGCAGCCTCCTCAGTAGCCCCCATCATGTGTCTGCAGCCTCCTCAGTAGCCCCCATCATGTGTCTGCAGCCTCCTCAGTAGCCCCCATCATGTGTCTGCAGCCTCCTCAGTAGCCCCCATCATGTGTCTGCAGCCTCCTCAGTAGCCCCCATCATGTGTCTGCAGCCTCCTCAGTAGCCCCCATCATGTGTCTGCAGCCTCCTCAGTAGCCCCCATCATGTGTCTGCAGCCTCCTCAGTAGCCCCCATCATGTGTCTGCAGCCTCCTCAGTAGCCCCCATCATGTGTCTGCAGCCTCCTCAGTAGCCCCCATCATGTGTCTGCAGCCTCCTCAGTAGCCCCCATCATGTGTCTGCAGCCTCCTCAGTAGCCCCCATCATGTGTCTGCAGCCTCCTCAGTAGCCCCCATCATGTGTCTGCAGCCTCCTCAGTAGCCCCCATCATGTGTCTGCAGCCTCCTCAGTAGCCCCCATCATGTGTCTGCAGCCTCCTCAGTAGCCCCCATCATGTGTCTGCAGCCTCCTCAGTAGCCCCCATCATGTGTCTGCAGCCTCCTCAGTAGCCCCCATCATGTGTCTGCAGCCTCCTCAGTAGCCCCCATCATGTGTCTGCAGCCTCCTCAGTAGCCCCCATCATGTGTCTGCAGCCTCCTCAGTAGCCCCCATCATGTGTCTGCAGCCTCCTCAGTAGCCCCCATCATGTGTCTGCAGCCTCCTCAGTAGCCCCCATCATGTGTCTGCAGCCTCCTCAGTAGCCCCCATCATGTGTCTGCAGCCTCCTCAGTAGCCCCCATCATGTGTCTGCAGCCTCCTCAGTAGCCCCCATCATGTGTCTGCAGCCTCCTCAGTAGCCCCCATCATGTGTCTGCAGCCTCCTCAGTAGCCCCCATCATGTGTCTGCAGCCTCCTCAGTAGCCCCCATCATGTGTCTGCAGCCTCCTCAGTAGCCCCCATCATGTGTCTGCAGCCTCCTCAGTAGCCCCCATCATGTGTCTGCAGCCTCCTCAGTAGCCCCCATCATGTGTCTGCAGCCTCCTCAGTAGCCCCCATCATGTGTCTGCAGCCTCCTCAGTAGCCCCCATCATGTGTCTGCAGCCTCCTCAGTAGCCCCCATCATGTGTCTGCAGCCTCCTCAGTAGCCCCCATCATGTGTCTGCAGCCTCCTCAGTAGCCCCCATCATGTGTCTGCAGCCTCCTCAGTAGCCCCCATCATGTGTCTGCAGCCTCCTCAGTAGCCCCCATCATGTGTCTGCAGCCTCCTCAGTAGCCCCCATCATGTGTCTGCAGCCTCCTCAGTAGCCCCCATCATGTGTCTGCAGCCTCCTCAGTAGCCCCCATCATGTGTCTGCAGCCTCCTCAGTAGCCCCCATCATGTGTCTGCAGCCTCCTCAGTAGCCCCCATCATGTGTCTGCAGCCTCCTCAGTAGCCCCCATCATGTGTCTGCAGCCTCCTCAGTAGCCCCCATCATGTGTCTGCAGCCTCCTCAGTAGCCCCCATCATGTGTCTGCAGCCTCCTCAGTAGCCCCCATCATGTGTCTGCAGCCTCCTCAGTAGCCCCCATCATGTGTCTGCAGCCTCCTCAGTAGCCCCCATCATGTGTCTGCAGCCTCCTCAGTAGCCCCCATCATGTGTCTGCAGCCTCCTCAGTAGCCCCCATCATGTGTCTGCAGCCTCCTCAGTAGCCCCCATCATGTGTCTGCAGCCTCCTCAGTAGCCCCCATCATGTGTCTGCAGCCTCCTCAATATATATATATATATACACACACACACACACACACACAGCAGTATATTCCTGAGCTCGGTATAAACAGTTTTAAGGAATAGGTCTTGAAAATGCTCCTCAGTTCTCACACAGGTGACATTCTTTATCATCACAGTACACAACGCGAGGAGGGCGTTGTCGGTAGGCGCTTGCTACGGTCTTCACAGATAACACACCTGTGTAACCCGCTTACAGCAGCAAGGACCTTTCATCCAATGCTAGAGGCCTCAGGAATACTCAGGATCAACTGTAACCCAAGAGGCAACAAACCTGTGAACCGTTCAAGTGCATTTCCATTCTGGTTCTGAGTAACAGAGTTTGATTTTATAGGAGGCAATAATAAGCGCTCTCTATGTGACCGATTGCATAGGAGACCCAGCCCAGACTGCCGTTCACTACAGAGCTTGCGGTGCAAAGGTTACTGGATGAAAGTTAATGTCCTTTCATGCTCCTGTTTGTTCACAATGGGACTGTGTGCTTGTTCATTCCAGTTTAATAACCAGTTGGTACATTACGAGTTTCCAGCATTACAAAGTATTATTAAGTCACAGCCTGTTATCAACATTAAGCACCACGTACAGCAAAGCAATTTTTATGTTGCATGTAGATTATTTCATCCAAGATGATAAATAAAACCCACTTGTCAGAGCAGAACATGAAAGATAATTGTGCAGCCATTAATCATTGCAGTTCACATGTTTTCCATCCAAAAGTCCCAATGAACAAAAGTCAGTTGGATCATACAATACAGACAGTGTGTACGCTGGACCAATTTTTCAGAACAGTCCAAGAAACACTCGCAAGATAATTGGATTGGCCTGTAATGCTTAAATGCCGGGAGCGAAGCCCGATTATCTACAGCACCAGTACACTAGTTTTGTTGGGAGCCAGGGAAAACGTGAGAGTAAATCTGTGCATACACTATACAAATGACGGATTGAGCAGATGGTCAGTGTGTATGCTGGACCAATTTGCACAATACCACATGCCCAATATCTGGATCAGTAAGTCTGCTTAAACGACCCTACGGCTGCTGTACTGATATCGATAGGATCACATCATGGCCGAGAGCGCAGCCCAATTATCAGTCAGTTTGTAATGATTTTCCCAGCTATCAGACCGGTTTGCTGGGAGATGGGGAAGTGTGTACACATATAAGCATTAAGCCCATCCAATTATCTGAAAAGTACCTTTATTTTGGGCGTTTTCTTGGCATTCCAACAAATTTGTCTAGCTTGCCCAACCAGCGAGGCTCGTAGAGTTTTTCTGACATAAACATAATGCTTTAAAATAAATGAAAATACATACATACAGATGTCATATTAAACACTCATCACACACAACAGTTGAACTAGCGATATTAGTCCTGATCCAGTGTTACGTAGTTTTTGTATGTTGTTTTAAGAATTGAGCTACTACACATGCGTAGTAGCATATTTAGGCTATCTACGTACCATTTCTGTATGTAGATAGAGTAAATAGGTTACGCATGTGTAATAGCTCAATTCTTAAAACAACGTACGCAAGATAAAATACGTATCTGTGTCACTGAGCAACATCCATACAGCTCAAACAATTAACATAACAGCCTGAATTGTGTCTGCAAAACGTCTGAATGGAGAATAAGATGAGGGTAAAGCTTCTGTCCCAGGTCTGTACTTAATGAACCGCCCTGATAACTAGTGACACTGTGGAGCAATCAAAGTAGTTCCATAAACTCTTTCATGAAGTGAAATCCTAAGACGTTTCTACAGGACGTCTAACAAAATAACAGGCTAACAAGGTACCGCCAAGCTGAAGCCATTATTCAAGTCACCGGCAATTCCTTGTGGTATAGCAATACAGCTTAGCTGATTACATAAGAGCTGGAGCAATGAGCTCAGTACGTCAAACGGATGTTCTACATCTGGACGGTATTTTACCCAAAGTCAACAGCTGCATAAATTATTCAATAGAGCCAGACCCTTAATATCCTAATGTCCCGAATAATACAGCACTGAAAATAGAGAGAGGTGTGATAAAGGGGTCCCCTGCTTTCCAAAAATGAGATCAACTATGTCCATGTACAGAGCAGCATTCTGCAGAGGCCACGTAACAATACTGCTGGTGCTTTCCTGTGGATACACAATCCCCCCTTGGTTCTGAATGTGTGTGGCTGGCTTTTATATATAGTCTTTAATAAATATATATATACACATCCACATGTGCAGGGTAACAATGCTGCGAGACCGGTATCATTTCTGTTAAATGCAGGAAAACCACAAAGGTTTTATTTTTAGCACATTTGTGCCTTGCAACTGTCACAGACTACTCAGAGGATGGTCGCTACGCCTCGATGTGCGGTGGAACAGTGGTTTCCATGGTAACAATGGGAATTTTGAAAGTTAATATCAGCCATAAGACACAATCCAGGGAAAATGCTAAATATTCTCAATGTTAAACACACACCTTTATTTTTCTACATGAGATGCTAATAAACATCCACTTTGCAGAAACACCGTGTCCAGCGTATGTTATTCAGAAGTATTATGTTTTATAATAATTAATGGCCACGTTACAGACATGCATTCATTCAAGGACTGTAAATAAACATACACAATTCATGTTTTTCCACCAATATCCAGGGATGGACATTAGCAGCTTCCAGTGTAATTTGCTAAAGCAAAGCATCAGACTATAAAATTCCAAGTTGTATTATTTATCATCGTGAGAGAACAGCGAGGCCTGTGATATGATAGTTACAGAGGAGCAGCCTGTTTTGTGCTGTGTGACGAGGAAAGTACACGTTAGGACTTTCTAAGGCAGTATCTGACCAGGACCAGCTCAGTAACTGTCCATTTGGGACCTTAAATTAATAAAAATGTCTGTAGAATATAAACGTTACAAAAGATAAGCTCACCAAAAAGCATATAGGCCTACATCTACGTGAAAGGAACTGTGCCCATTTATATAGGTAGTGCTGGTTAGGACGACTTCCTTTTATCTTGGCATCCATTGGTTTTATTATACTATCTACAACCAGCGATAACAGATTTTTACCTCTGATAGAATCCCAGCAGTATTCTGAAGAATCTGAAGGGTCTGGAAGTCTGAGCTTGTAATATTGTTTTACACCCTCACATTTATTACATATTAGCTGCAAAAAATGTTCAATAAATAAAAGATTCCATCACTTGAACCTTTGTCCTAAATGGAAGGGAGACACACCCTTATGTCTAAGCGGACTGCTAATAAGTCTTGTGAAGAACTGCTGACATGGTTTAACTCTCTATTGCCCCGGACGAGAGAGATCTGGAGACTTCTCAACATAATCAGGTCCTTGTAACAATCTCTGCATTAGACGTCAGCATGGAGGGGCGACGGCAGGATAGAGCTTTCATACGCTGAGGCTCTGCCTGGATTGCTGTTCATCAGATTCCAGACTGGGGCTACACGATGCTAACCAGATGTCTGGATGGAGAGCGTCAGGAGGACAACGTGAAGTGAATAACGGGAGAGTTCTTTTAATTGGACAAACCTTTCATATGTGCAGGGCTACCAGATAGAAGAGAGATGGCCATTGCATCGTACATTAGCCATATTCAGCCGCTTATTGATATTTTCTAGTACTAAAGTGACTTCCAACAGGTTGTGAGGGAGACACCATATAACGGACACCTTCTTTACCAACACTAATTATGAATGATCAATTACTTCTACAGTCTGCAAAGAGCTGCATCCCAAAGCCAATCCGTGCAAAGGAGCTTCAGAGAGAAAGCCTGTGCTATAACTTGTCTTCATAGCACAGCTTCTCTCCCTGCATCTCCCGAGCACTGACAGCCAGAAAGGAGGATACATTCTCTCTCCCTGCAGCTCCTTCATGATTCCAGGGCAAGGCAGCACACCAGAGTAGAATAGAGGCCGAGCTAGGCTCTCTCCTTGCACTTCCATGCGCCTTGCTGCATAATAACAGGAGAGATGCTGTGCTACACTGATATGCCTCTCTCCCAGGCAGAAGCCAGCAAGACACAAGGTGCTCGGAATCCAGCCAGTGGAAAGTGATAGACGGGGCCCGAGTCTGGATCGGTGGAACTACTGGGGCGGAGCTGGGGGTGGGACCACTGCCTGAGCTGCTCGCGATGTATTGCGCTGTTTTAAGTGGTCAGATTGTGACTTCTTCCAATGCATTGGAGAGCCCCTCTCTCTCCTCCAAGCCTGGTTACAGTCACACCTCTCGCAACCCTTGTAGTTACGACCCTGATTGAGACCCTAAAGGCACCATGCATTGAGAAGCTATGCAGTAACTCGTATACCAGCAGACTCACTAAGTCATCTCATTGCAACAGATTATATCAAATAAATACAGATTAATACCCCTTTCAGATCGCTGCCCCAGCAATATCCCGGGTTCACAGACCCCGTTTCACACTGCAGGGAGACCCGGGAAATTCCGAGACCCGGGTCTGCCCTGTCATCGCGGTGCGTAATTTGTTTACTGTTGCTCTGGCAACACTTGTTGCCAGGGCAATAGTAAAAAAAATTCCACCAATCGAGGTACATGAGGTGCTAACCGGGGTGAAAAACCCGGGTAGCACCTTTCACACTGCACCCCTACCCGTGTCAGACCCGGGAATAACCCTTCTTTTCACCCGGGTCTTCTGACACGGGTCCACCGGAAGTGCCCCTTTCACATCTCCACGAAATACCCGAGACCCGGGTTTTTGGTGAAATTCCCGGGTATTTCCTGGTGATGTGAAAGGGGTATTAGAAAACTTGTGCAGATACAGTGCAAGGAAAACATTGTTCTGCTGTGAATGCTACGCAGAAGAGTGACCCAGATTTCCAGACAATAGCTTCTGATACGCCATTAGGAATACTGAGTGTTCATTTACTTTGGAGCCGTCATCACCGTGGAGACACTCGATCAGACGCTTAACAAATATTTACACAGATCTAAATGAGTTTCACATTAAGAGGAGAGCTCATATTCCAAGCTAGAAACACAGGTAACGCCGGGCGCTCAGGACCACGCGACTTCACTTACTGTGTCAGCGAGCAATTACCATATATGCAAATAATCTACAGAGCCCCTGTGCACTCTACGTAAAGCGCTGTGAAATTTAGCGACTGGCAGTTTAAGTGCGTCTAGGAATCGCTGCAATGCATTTACAGCTAGATTTACTAAACTGCGGAAAAGGAGGTTTCCCATTCTGAATCTGAATGGTTGCTATGGGTAACATCTCCCCTTTCACTTTTCCAGTTAAGTAAATACAGCCCTTATTCTTTTCTCATATACAAGAAACGCAGGGACGATTCACAGATCCGTATTTACTACGTGCGCGTTTTACCAGCAGCACCCAGGACACTGCCCTCTCCCGGCCGCGCACTTGTAGACTTACGCCTCCATAGACCACTCTGATCTTTACGTGTGTACGTCTTCCGTGTGTGCGATTCTTTACCATCGCGCCCTTAAGCGTTCATTTAAATGCCCCCCCCCCCACTTTCATGTAAAGAACGTATTTCAACCCCACCTCTCTGTACGTATTTACCAAATAGCGATTTACAGGTCAGCGCGCTAATACCACGTAACTGACGTAAATAAAGTTACTACGCACGTGCAGTTATACCGTACCTAAAAACACGTGCGCAACTCCACGTGAAAACGCATCTCTGCACAGTCTGTTATTTGCATTTTGCCATTTTAGTTTATTTGTGTGTAAAGTGAAGCCCCAAACTATAGCAAAAGGTATAAAAGTATCACATATATCATATATAACACAGAACATCCCAAGCCGTGGCAGGGAACTCAGGACACACCCGGACCTCCTCGTTTCGGAAGTTCATTTTGCATTGAAGCATCTATATACCGTAGTCAGAATTCCTGGAGGTTTAGTAGATCAATTATGAGCTTATGATGAAAGGAAAGATTACGGCAACATAAAACATTAAGAAAAACATAATAAGGGTCTCAGAAGGGGCAAAGCGGCTTTTCAAACCAAAACAATGTTTGAGCTACTAGTAAGAGCGTATCCCACAAGCGTTGCCTAAAAGAAGCTCTGTGACTGGAGTTCAATACAGTGAAACGAGACTCTCCAGAGAAACACATTCCAAGTGACTGGAACATACAGACTTACACCCGATAACAATGGACTGTATTCACAGATGCGTTTTCACGCTGAGTTGTGTGCGTATTTTAGGCACGGTATAATTGCGCATGCGTAGTAAATTTACGTAAGTTACTTTGAATATACGCACGGACTTGGGACATACGCACGGAGGGGCGGGGGAAACGGATCTGAATACGGCCCAATGTATTCATATGATCAATAAACCATCTACTGAAATACAGAGACGCACTCACCACTCCACTCATTTTAATTACTGTGCTACATTGGTCTGAAGCAAATATTTCCTGCGGTCTTCCCGCCCATATCGCACAATGTATTGGAACTAGCGCACGGCTTAGTAATTCGCTTCCGCTTGTTAGGAGCAGCTATGTCACAGGGATGACCGGGACAGGTTACATTACAGGCTGCGCCGCAGTAATCACAGCCGCTCCATAGGAAGGGGAACTATGCAGGACAAGAGGCGCAGGGAAATCCACTGCACTCTATGTGTATTAATAAGCTCATCTGAGAGAACCTGAAATCCTCGGTGCTCATGTGAAAATAAGAGGCCGTCATCTTTCCTGTATTTCACCCCTGACTAGATCGGTCACCGCTTTCCCTCCATGCCGGGAATAAGCAGCCTTTTGTTAAGGAGTCTCACTGGACCCCACACAAAATGCAGCCTCCCCGCTCCCTGTAACACATTCTGCTCCATCGCTGTCTTCAGACATTGGTGATTTATGCTGCTCTGAGACCAGACGATGGCTCCTGCTCAGCACAATTCTGCCATAACACGCTGCATTTCACACGTCACCTTTATTCTGGATGCTGACAATAAAATCTTACATGTCCTGTCCCACCTGCTTAGCCTACGTTTCAATCTACAGCAAGGCGAGCTAAACCGTGGCCTGGAAACCTCTCTCTGCGAGCCACGAGTAGAGTCTAAAACAGTGTACAGGAAACACAGACTAGAGAGCGCGTTACAGAAGCATTGAATTCCCATCACACGCCTACTACCATAACCAACGCTGGTCTGCCACCCACTGCAAGAGCAATATGAAGAGGGCACTAACAGTAACTAAATTACCCCTACACATTGCAAATAACGCATAGTAATTATAAATAACACTCCTATGTTTAATTTATAAAAGCACAACTTTAGTGCGTGACAATAATATGAAGGAAATATATAAAAACCTGTTAAACCATAAACACACATAGTGCAGCGACAAACATAAAAGGCCACAATTAAGTGTGTAATTGCACACACTTCTGGTATGTGTGTGATTGCATACTGGAGGGTGTGTCTCCCTAGATACCACTACTGAAGATAAGGTTGGCTGACCACAACACACCACACATAAATCAATATATATGCACTAAACAGACAGGAATTAAAAAATAATATTGATACAAATACACACACATATAATTATATATACATACACACACGAACACCCAGATTCTATACATA
>WWET01004208.1:72605-111969 GCA_011038615.1 Limnodynastes dumerilii
TTAAATATCTCGTGCCACTGACCTAACTTAATCAGGATTATTCCAGGAAACTTACTAGAACAAACCAGCAATGTTCTGCAACAAGAGGACATGCAATAGACAAGGACAATGGAAAAATATGGTGTTGTCCACAGTTCTTATTAACGTTTATTTATAAGGCGCCACACAGTATCCGCAGCGCCATAGAGGCAATAGCAAAGACATTAGTTGCATATACAATACAATAATTAACAGAGGATAAAAAATATGAAGGAATACAATATGTATAAAGAAAAAATTAAATACAATACAAAAATATCAAAACAACATGTGAGGAAAATAAAGATGCTGCATATGTGTGTAGGAGCAGATGAATAAGGAGAGAGATAATATGTATGGAGATAGAGACGCTGGATATGTGTGTAGGAGAAGGTGAATAAGGAGAGAGATAGACAGTAGAGAGTAAAGGTGAGAAGTGATGATGACAGGAGGGAGGAGACCCTGTGTATAAGAGATAACATGGTAAGTGAGAGAGGACAAATAAACAGGAGACACAGGGATGAAGATGGGGAGGGCAGGTAAGTTTAGGTGGAGGAAGGGCAGGTTAGTCTGAAGAAGTGGGTTTTGAGGGAATGTTTGAAGGATTGGAGGGTGCTGGATTGCCTGGTAGGATGTGGCAGGTTGTTCCAGTGGAGAGGGGCAGCCCGGGAGAAGTCTTGGATGCGGGAGTGAGAAGTAGTTATCAGGTTGAACCTCATTAGCAGATTACTATTAGCCACTATGGGCTGTATTACCTGTCTGCCCCTTCAGCAGATATTTCCTTCACACCTGCTTGATTGATGGTTATTACCCCAGGAAGCCAGCACTGAGTGATAACCCATGGGTGTGACAGGCATCGGGCATATCCAGGCAACTATAGCTAAAACATGTAGCAATCAAATACAGCTGTCAGGAAAGCGGCAAAGGGCATAACGCGACACATCATAAGCATCTGTCTATGAGTGGACACTAAAACTGGCTTCTGACAACTGAAACACTAGACACATAAAACACTTACATCAGAACGTTTCCTAGCAAGCAGCTAAATCAGTTTCACAAACATGAATCAATACATAACGAAGGAGCAAATAGAGTGGAGGATACGGAGACTGAGGTGTTGGCTCTGGTGGAGAGGGGTTAATGGATGGCTGTGGTTTAGCCTAACCCTCCATCTCCCACAGCCTGACCCTAACCTTCCACTACTATTACCCTAATACTAACCCTCCATCTCCCAGAGCCTGACCCTAACCTTCCACTACTATCACCCTAATCTTAACCCTCCATCTCCCACAGCCTGACCCTAACACTCCATCCCCTGCAGTCTGACCCTAACCTTCAGCTATTATCACCCTAATCTTAACCCTCCATCTCCCACAGCCTGACCCTAACCTTCCGCTACTATTACCCTAATACTAACCCTCCATCTCCTGCAGCATTACCCTAATCTTAACCCTCCATCTCCTGCAGCATTACCCTAACCTTCTATGTCCCGTAGCACATCCCTGTCTTCTCTGCAGTGTCTGTCACCGCAGCCCGTCGGGGGGAGAACTTTTTATTACTAGAAACAGGTACTTTGGCGACATAAGGCGTTTTGCTATATGTTCCCAATAAAGCAATTTGCAATGTAAATCATTGCGACGCTGATCACGAATGGATTTGTGTAAGGTTTATAATGTTCATTGAATGGATATAAATTATGGTTAATGGCAGGGGAGATGTGTCATTTCCAGACTCACTGGGTCTGATTCAATTCGCTGCGATGCCCGGTCACGGTGGTGTTTTCAGGTGTGTATTAAAATCCACAAATTTTACTTACTGTAATAGACGGCATAGGCGCACTTTACGCTTATTCTCGTCTTCCTCAAATGAATCGGGCTCATAGACCCCAATATAACCCAAACCTAGAAGACCGCTTAAATGGGCCCTTCAATAACTTCAAAACCCCACAAGTAACGGCCACACTTTGGCATCGGTTCAGCGATTGCTGTATTGTAAAGCTGCGGATGTCTCGTGTCTAACTATCCATTTATGTCACTGACAGAAGGGACAGAAAACAAGGCCACGGTTTACATACATGGGCACAAAACTGTGGAAACTGCCACCAGCCTGGTCCACATGCAGCAGTGACCAAAAGATACAGCCAGTCTATAGCATTATGTTATTTATGCTTTCAACTCATTTCTTACAAAATGCATGAAATAAACACATATTAAGTGCTAGAAACTGTCGTTCTATAAAAAAGAAACCACATTGCAATTGAAATTTCCATTGCGAATTATCGATACGCGCAGCTGCTGGAAACCATTTCCTGGAAAATCAGAAAACCCACAAAACAACAATCCTAATAGAAAGAACCGGGCTGTCCAGGGCTTTATCTTCCTAATCGCTGCTGGGTAAACATAGGCAGCCATTCCACTGCACAGAGGAAATGAGGGCTCTGGGTAAGGACACTTAGTGCTGATAAACAGCTCACCCATCGGGTTGTGTATGAGACAGCACAGACGTAGCATCCTGATGCCGCTGACAGCTAGCGTTATATGCAGAGTGGGGAACAAGGAATCCATGACAACCGGCTTACTGCTATTCATAGAGGTAACCACGGATTTATTGTTTTCAGTAACACTTATTTGTAAGGCACCACAAGATATATGACATACAGGGCAGGGCAGCACGGCGGCTCAGTGATTAGCATGGTCTCACAGCGATTCCTGAAATAGGCCTTATCTGTGTGGAGTTTGTATGTTCTCCCTGGGTCTGTGTGGGGGAAAGGACAGATGACCTGGGAGAAGTTGGCCAACCTGTGTCTCTCCGGTGTTTGTAAAACTAGGAGTCTCAGCTGTGTCATGCACCAGCTATGTGCAGTTAAAGCATGCTGAGCAGGTGGAGAGGAGCACGAGAGGAGCACGAGAGGAGCACGAGAGGAGCACGAGAATGACAGTCTGAACAGGTAAGTTTTGAAGTGCTTGAAAACCTAGAAGTTTGGGGATAGCCCTATGGACTGGGCGAATGCATCCCCATAGTCCTACACTGCCTACAATATACATAGCGTTACCACAGGTTAAATAAAATCCTATTCCTTCAGACTCAGATTGTTCTTTTATTTTCTATAGCACCATATTATGATACACATTACCATTGCTAGGTTGCTGCTATTTAAAAGGGATCTATCATTTCCTCAGTGTCCCTTTTTCTAAGCCCTTTTGATATTATCTGATTAAGTAGAATTGGTGTAGTTGTCGTATTTCAAGTTCTTGTCATATTTACTAATCCATTATAGGCTCTCGTATTACTGATGTCATCCCCAACATTTAGAATGCAGTTCTGATGCAATGAATGCTTCCGAGTTGAATGCTGCAGCACAGAACATTCAAACGTTTTTAGTTGTTGTATGAAATGTATATTTCTACTTTATAATGAATTTATCAAAGCAATCTTACAATAATAGAGATCATGATGACTACATCTGGAGAGAGGGGGAGGAATTTCAAGAGGTTTCTCATGGGAAATAAGCAGAAGACACGGGCCTCTCCGTATGGACTATATTGGAGGTTGTGACATGGTTACCTCAGGAAATGCAGACTGGCGACACGAGACAGACAGCACGGAGTGGGCGTCTAAGAGTGGGCACTGGGGAAAAGATCAGCAGGGATTAATGGCTGGATCACCCTGTCTGGGAATAACCAGCGTGTGATTCTATTTCATACTAGTCTCATTCACTTAATGAAAGATTTATAGACACTATTAGGAAGCATAGACAGTGTGGGCATCCTGCTGTTTAATAGAATCTAATAAATGAACGTGGCTTATAACTAAAACAGTGGGTAAAGACAGGCTTCATTCCGATCGGCATTAAAGTTGGGATCATTGATGACAAAGTTTCACACTGTTGAGTGATTACTGAATCTCTGGCTTTGTAGCCTCTCAAAATCCAAAAGCCACTGGGGAAATCTGCAGCTACAGAACACCGTGTGCAATGGTGGATTAATATAATACAATGATAAAATGAACCGAAGAATTCCCAACACGAGAGCTAGAGACACAACTTGAAAGTATGGGAATTGTGTAACATCCACCTACTCCAAGCAGACATACCCCAGTGCTGCAGATAGGCAGGTGCCGGGTTTCCAAATAGTACCAATATGGTGTCTGCTTGTGCAAGGTCTCTGGGGACACATTCCTTCTCCGTGGCATAAGTTGCGAGTCTGCTCCATTTATCTATTTAGTAGACATCTCTACTGATAACGTCAGCTTGGCTTCTAAATACATATTAGTATTCCAGACTATGCGGAACTTCATCATTTAACAAAAGCTTTCTTATTAAACCCACCACTGAAAATAGTGGCCAAAGCCTAATATCTAACAATTATATACATGATCACATACCTGTCTGACAAGTAAAGCGGTGTAGCTTAGGTCCTCTTCAATGAAGAATTTGCACCGCAATAGACAGGAAAAAGTTCACGGTGCGCATGTACCCGCCTATTATGCTATTCTATATATTCCCTATATATATTATTATATAAGTTATTACGCTAGCTGATATTTACACGTCTCTCTATGAGAAGCGGATAACAATCAGAAAAAAATTTGCACAATTAGCTTTGCACCACAAAATACACGGGTGCGAGGCCAACTGAATCAGGCCCTGAGTCTCCATAGATATTATATAGATAGTATGTCAATTAATTTGGAAATAGCAATCAAGGTGTCTCATATCTCCGACGTCACCTGCAAATTCATAGGTTGTGCTGTGATTAAGTCCGAGACAATGACTGCCTCCACTGTAAAATCATATAAATCTCCATTAAAGAGAAATAGTTTAAAAGACTAGTGAAGGCTTTTTAGTCAGTAAGAAAACAACAAAAACTACAAAACCCTAAAAACCTGGTAATGCCATTTATTATATCATTTATTTGTTTCCGCTTAAAGAGAAATGACGCCCCACCCAACATGGCAGCGGCTAAGTATTGAAGCTATACTCTGTTATTCAAGCTTTCTGAGGAGTTTCTCATTGGTGCATAGTAACATGTATAATCAAACCTGATGTCATGGTTAGTGGTCCAGACAGCTGCCCATTAAAATATTCCTGTGTCATCTATCGCTATTGGAAATATCTGAACCAGCGACAGCAAATATGTGGAAGGCATGTCCCACTTCACACATGTCATTACAGATTAACAAAGTATTTCCACAGTCGCTTGCCGATATCCCATTATGTGAGAGCATTAATAAAATATATGCTAAACAAACCCAAAAGCCACTCTCTGATATATAACGTTGTGATGTAAAGCAGCATTAGTTATAAAAAAAATTCTACAATTCTAAGCTCTACATAATCCGATGGCACTTTCTAAAACCTGTAAATAAATAGCCATTGTGACAGACGTCTCCCTATGTAGTGTAGACTCGTAGATCAATACTTCAGGAAAATAACTGTGGCCAGCTGTCACAACAACCCCTAACCTAGGCTATCAGGGTACTAGTCACTGGCATTTAGCTTTATTTTGCCAACTGCTACAAAAACAGCTGAGTCAGATGGTCTATCGAGAAAGTCCACAATGCGGGAAAAACTTTCCACATAAATTACATTATATAAAAGGACAAACAAAAGACCTTCAAATGTTTCCTGGATTTTATAAACTGGTAGTACAGAAAATTCAAGTGTCTTCAAAGTACAGAACTTCCCTATATATATATATATATATATATACATACACACAAAAATATTTAACACTAATTACATTAACAAAAAGTTGCGTTCTACAACTGCGCAAAAACACTGCTGGGGGTTAAAAAAAAAAACAACTGTTACATTACAATTATAACAGCAAAAGTACATAAGGAATAACAAACCAAACAAGAAATATATATTATTGGTTTTCTAACACTGATAAATACACAGTATTCTTTACCTTCAACCTTCTGATTTGTTGAAAATAATCCTAACATTAATTATCGTTCAAATGACCAAACGTTACTACATATTTGTAATAGCCCCTATAATATAATATAACGTGTCACGTAAAGGCTTAAGAATTCCACCAAAATGAGTCAAACATAAAACGTCCAATTCAAAAACATTCCAGGAGCCAAGAAGATTAATGACAATATTAACAGAAAATCTTCATTAAGGTATATTTTTTGAATACAATCTTAAGCTTTATTTTTCCTCTTTCACGTGAAAGACGTAGAAGTTGTGGCTGGAATTCTACACATGCCGCCACGCCTGGGAACCATTCCATACATCCACGGCTTCCATTTGGTTACAGGCTCCCTGCATTCCATTGTAGTTAAGCAGGTGCACGGTTTCCAAGTGAAATATCTATATATAATGGGAACTATGAGGTCTGTGACAGAATGGGTTTATTCAGTGAAAAATAAAACTTTAGTTATTCCAAACTTGTTAATAGCAGCTTGGAACATTGGCAAAAAAGCAACAACACAACACAATTCAGGACGTAAACAAAACAGTTTTTACAAGAAACATGCAATGAAATTAATGATTGCATCCTCTGCATAGAACATATGCTGATAATACAATTGGGAACAGAAATTCCATGTATCGCCAAAGCGACTATGTCCAAATCAATGTTCTCGAACTTGTCCAGTAACTAATTTAATCTGACCGATCAACAAACTTAGGCTAATAACCAAACCATTAAAAGTCCTTTACTTGCAAGATCAACTCTTAAGGTATTGCAAAGTAAAGCTGAGGCAAAAGGGTTAACGTTGTAGACCTCAGGGCTGGATGCATCTTCATTTGACCGCATTAAATCTGCAGAACTGTAATTAACCACCCCCACTGCCTTCATAACAGGGCAGCATGATAAGCAAGGGGCTACACAGAGATGCCATTACAGCAGTGCCCGGTGTTTCAATATTACAGCAGTAAATCAAGAGGACTTCAACAACTGGACACAGCTTGATCAGGGAGGGGGGCGCTATGGCTATAAACCCACCCCTCAACCTGGGGTGTGGTAACGATGGGCACAACAGCATATGCCCATGTAAGCAGCAAGGAACACACTGGGTTTGTCAGTTTGCTGCATAGTGCTGCATCATTCTCAGCAGCAGTGCATGTAACGCTTGTACTGCATTGAATTTCAGACACCCAGGTGGACCCTGCCCAGACAAATACTTTGGAGGTTTGACATGCCCCATATTAACACACACCCTGCCAGAGGAGATGGCGCCGCTGGCATGCAGAGCCCTGGAACACCTTGTAGAATGGCAAACACTACAGGTCACCTGTCTGAGACATGAAGCAGCTGAGATCAGTCATTAGGAAGACACCTTGAAATTAAAAGAGGGGGACAAATAACACCTTTCAGTGAGGGATGAGGGAGGTAACCTCAAGCATGGCGATGATTCAACGGTGACGCCAATGCACAGAAGCAGAAAATAGTGTGTGCAAAACAGGAGCAACAGGGAGAAAACAATAACACTATATACACACACACACACACACACACACACACCCCCCATTCCGCTCCTCACCATTATACACACACGCAGTAGCATTCACACTGCACTGCCGCTACTGTGCTCGTTTTGTAAGCAGAATAGCTGCTGCAGAGGTGCCCCACTGATTCTCCTGCACGGGCCTATGTCCGCCCCCACCCGGATCCCTACCGTGTATACAGACGGGTGCTGCCAGAGAACCAGTGTTCCAGCCACCGGATCCCACCCCCATACAATATAAAAACTGCCTACAATATGCCCTGACGCTACAGAGAAACTAACCCGTTAGAGTCCACATCATACTTCCAACGCCTGGAGCCTGGCCACCTACTTTTCCAGGTATGAGCCCCATCGTGGATCCGCCACCCTCTCCCCCAACACTGCAAACCTTTCCTACATCCCTCCCTCTGACACCACTGAGAGCCTTACAAATCAGAACCCTGCCTCTACTCCCGCTGACACTAGAGCTGGAGAGACATGATGGGAAATACTAGGAGCTGGAGTAACATGATGGGGGACACACACACACACATTATATCTCTATATTATATGCACACACACACATACATATCTCTATATATCTATACACTACACACACACACACACACACATTATCTACACATACCTATCTATCTATCTATCTATCTATACACACACACTACACAATCAGCAGCAATGTGTCTGTATCAGGGCCAGGGACAGCAGCCTCATGCAGTGTGCACATCAGCCCCATCCATGCAGCCAGGGCCACGCCTGTGTAGTCCTTGTACCGTTATTGCAGCACTTTGGGGGCTTCTATATCGTTCCTCTGGAAGCAGCCAGCACGAATCCCCCCGGCAGCAGCAGCCCCTCCCCGGCCATTATTACCCCGCAGTCTCCTCAGCAGCAGAGCGGTGGAGGGAGAGGATTTTACCGCAATGGTGCAGCCAGGAGCATCCATCCCTCCCCGCACAGACCCCCAGCACACGCCGCATCTGCATCCGGGGGACCGGGCGTCCATGTCTGTCCGTCCAGGCAGCGGGTAGACTGCAGCGTAATGGTGGTGACCCCCCCTCCCAGAGCCCCTTGCATCGTCCCCTGCCATTACCTGAAGTGCCCTTCGCCTGGAACCCGCGGGAGGACAGAGGCAGCCGCCGGAGCACGGAGCAGGGATGAAATGAAGGGAGTGACTGGATGAATCCGCAGCTCCACAGCAACAGCTGCACTGATTCCTCCCGGAGAGGGAGGGGCGGGGAGCCGGCGCCACAGCGACCCCTGCAGGACTACCCTGCGCTGCGCTCCCATCCCCCGCCCGTTACCTAGCAGCGTGTCTGGCTCTCCTCACATGCACACTGGCTGCAGCCTCCTCACCACCTCTTGCAGGGGGCAGGATTCAGGCACATTTCTTTGTCCTGGGAGGAACCCCCAGGAGGTGGCTGGGTGGCACTGGCCCTCTGCCCTCTGCCAGGCCTTCCTTACACATCTGGCTCTACAGGTGTTGTGAAACCTAAACATGGCATACAGTTGTCATACAGTTGTCATACATACTAACCGACTAGATCCATAATCCAGAAGCCGGTCTCGTTGCACGGATCTGCATCCTCATGATGCAGGCTTCTGCGCCGAAAGTTTTTCTGCATTTAGCACCTGCGCCGCTTTACATGGGACAGGTGCTAGAAATGTAAGGTAGAGGCCAGAACTCGCGAGGTCTGTGTGCGCCGGCTGTGAATTACCTTTACATGCACTGCCTTTAAGATCGCACTCCATACTTACGTGCGGTATGTCCATTGCTATCATATATAGGACCGGATTCCAGAGCCGTAACTAGGAATTTTAGAGCTAGGAGCAAAAAGACAAAATGGCGCCCCTGCCTTGCATTAATAACCAGTTTAACCTTTAAAATGAACTTAATGGCACCCCCTTTGGCTTGGTGCTCTGGGCGACCGCCCCTATCGCACACCCCTAGTTACAGTCCAGCCCAATTCAGTAAAACGCAAAGTTGAGAATAATTGCAAAGTGCCTATTCCCGTCTATTACACAAAGCACAATTTGTGGATTTTAATATGCATCTCTATGAGGTGTGAAATAAAATCCATGATGTGAACTAGTGGAAAAAGCACTGTGACCAGGCATCACGGTTAATTAAATCGGGCCCATAGAATATTAGGTACCTGTTTATCTTTGCGGCCCACTGCTGGAGAGGCCGCTGGTTACGCTACTTGCGTAATTTTTTCTTCGGTCACGGACATAATTGCTGCATTAGTGTCACCCATGCACGCACACACCCGCCGTTTCATGTCCGGTCTCCAGAAGCCGGCTCCCGCCGCCACACAGAACATCAGTATCACCTACCTACCCACTGTGCCCGTGCCCCCAGAGAGAGAGAGAGAAAAAATAATGTACGTACGTTACGTAGCGGGGGCCGCAAAGATAAACAAGTACCGAATATTATATTATTAGCTTTGTTGTATTTATATGTTACGTATATTAATATTTATGGATAATATTTTGACAATGTATGCCACTTAAAAATATAGAACAAAAAAATGATCATCCTGTTTAATAATATGAGTCCAGTGGCTGTTTATTATGGAGCTGCCATATTTTCTCACTCTATTATATACAGAATAATATTTATATATATATGCACTGTTTTTGTTTTATTAATTTCTTTTTTATAAATTGATTTTTTTGCATATTTCCAGACATTTATGGCTATGTTGAAATCAAATAGCAATCAATTAAACATGAACTATTGCAGATTGCCCACATTATTCCTTGTCACATCTAGTACTCTAAGGTATCAGGGTAATTGTCATTGTGACATGAGTAGAAATGTGTTCCCAGGGTCCCAGCATAAAGCACATGGAGCTGCTACAGAGCTTTCCTGATGGGTTGTATTCCAGCCAGTCATTGCTAGATGCACACAGCCGCAGCTATGAGGAGGGGCCTGTACATCCTGCGCTCGGTTGGCAGCTCCTCTCAATGCAAAACTCAAGGTGTGCGCCTTTTATTCACAGCCATTTCATGCTTCATATAAACAACAACCTAATTATGGGCTCTCAAGGCAAACGCACAATAGCACCATTCAGCTTAGGTTGTGTTTAACTCCTTTCTGACAACACAAAACAATGCGAACCCTCTATGTGACAATCATTCTCAGGTTAGAAGACGGAGGCCTGGAACTGATTATCTTACAGTTTCAGAGGCAGAGCGTGTAGACATGGGGGTAATACAGGCTTTAGGGCATAGAGAGCAGGCTTCCTGTCTGGAGAGCGCACAAAACACTATTTAAAATAGACTGGAAATAAGTACTTTGAATCCACGGATCACAGTCTTTCCCACATCAATCTGGACACTGCACATTGTAGATAACAGTTACAGGCACCCTATGGAATACCAGCAGTCAGCCACGGTTACTGGTTCCATGGGTTGTCTATCTGTGTCCTCTTTCAATAAGTAAATAAACGTAATATCAAGCAGTAAAACTTCCTGTGTGTGGCTGCAGTACAGCACATGAAAGGAAAGTGCTATTACTATTATTATTATCTATGACACTTCTGTTGTGTTTCTGCTTTAATGATATCATTTCATGTTTTTTGGAGGGAAGACACTTGATTTGGGATTTCGAGCATGACTGGATCACTGACTAATAACGCTTTCAGATCGCCACCCCGGCCATAACCCGTGTTTCCCAACCTTGGTTATTCCGGGGCTTTACCGCGAAAAAACCCGGGTGGGTGCCTTAAAAATCTCCAGGGTAGACCCAGGAAATTCTGGGTCCCGGGTCTGCTCTGACATTGTGAAGGGGCTGCTCGCGGCTCCCGGGGAGGGACTGGTGGATAGCAACAGTACACAAATCCCTCCAATCAGGTGTATTAGGTGAGACCCGGGTTGAGAAACCTGTGTCAGCACCTTTCACAATGCCACTGGACACGGGATAAACCCTTTTTTGGCCACGTCTAAGTCCTGGGTTATTAGACTTGGGACCAGGACCCCGGTGCCTTTCCGATCACAAATCCCCTGGTTCCCAGGTGGCGATATGAAAGAACTATAAGAAACTAAGAAGGGAAAGCCTAGTTACGGCCTGGTTGTAATTCACCAGCATTGTACATATCTTTTTTTCCAAGCACTGCCCCAACATCAATGGACTCAAACAAGCAGCAACGGATTTAAATACATCAGCAAGAGCAGTGCTAGAAGAACAGCAGAAAGAGAGCAGCACCTTCCTCTGTCTGCTTCGTGATAATGGCGCAGGGGGTTTGGGGAAGCCGTTCCGTTGGTTGTGTTCTGAGTCAATCCAGTGCTATGTTCTACCCCTCGCTGATCTACTCAGAAAGCGGGAACCGTATGCCTGAAATCCACCTTTTGTCACATGCTGAGTCATTGTCAGAGGAATTAGGTCAATATTATGCTATTTTTTGTCTTCAGTTGTTGTAATTCCACAATCACTAGAGCTTAGAGGGTGGAATATAGGAATTTATGGGCAGCTGGAAGTTAATTTACGTTGTCTCTATAGATGAAGAAGTCCTTGCCTGCAAAACAGTCAATGTGCATTCAATATCTGGACTTCAGCTGAAGATATTTTACCAGATTCAGAGAAAATAAGAGAAGAAAGTCACTCCTGGGCAAAACCATATTGATTTCAGGGGGAGTCAAGTTGTATTCTTTGCATGCAGGGATATATCTTTACTGCACACAGATACTGACCAGCGTTACTATCACACTGTTATTTATCACCTCTCATCTCTAATACTATTATATTATTACACAGGTACTGACCAGCGTTACTATTATACTGTTATTTAAACTTGGGATAGGAAACATCAGCTCTCATCTCTAATACTGTTTGCACTCCCGCTGCAATGAACATGGTTTAGCCCAGGAGTAACTTTCCTCTCTTATTTTCAGTCTCTGAATCTGGTCCATTGAGAGGTCTACCTGCTTGTAAACTGGGACAAAATTAGATGGAATGTGGTAGTGAATGGAAACTATTATGCTCATTCTTTATTAATTAACAAATGCAACACATACAGATTTGTAATGGGGTAAATGGTCAGTAGAGCTCCTCATTCCAGTTATTGTTATTTTGCTTTATTAATAAATGGACATTTGAGGTTATCTGGCATTTTACATACATGACCCCTCCCTTGGAAAACGTGCTGTTTATTCATTTGGTATGGCAAGAACTTAACTCCTCTGCCTTAGGAAAATATGACACCATTAAGCCTGAAGCTTTGCTTGTGCCAATTTTATAGTCTCTCCATTACGTTTTTCTTCCAAATAATAGACAATCACAAACATTGTGAAGGCAAAATTAACTTGACAGAAGCCCCAAACTCAATGAAATTAACAAAATATATTTTTAATTATTACTTTCTTATAATATCACATTAGGGGACAAATAAATGTAAAATCAACATGGCGTCTTGGGTTTCTTGACAAAAGTAGAGAGGTTATACTTACTCCAGGAGAATTCCAGGTAGCTGGAGGTTGTGTGATGCTCATCATACAATAATGATAATCAGAGATTTCCTGTGTCGTCTCATTGGACATTGCTGTTTATGGACCAGGTCCAGACATTCATCTTTTGCCGACCAGAGGCTCAGATATCTCAGAAACTTTCAGAAAATTTTACAGTCAACTGTATAACAGAGAGAAGATGGAGAACAACGAGCAATGGGACAACCTGTCTGCTCCTTGCAGATCTTAACAACACACAGATATGCTAACTGCCACTATTGCCCTCCAGGAATTCACACACAGTGTTATATTAACCCACCCTTTCTTCCCCCTTCCCCTCCATTCACACACCATCCTTCCTCTACTAACCCACCCTTTCTTCTCCCTCCCCCTCCATTCACACACCATCCTCACTCTACTAACCCACCCTTTCTTCTCCCTCTCCCTCCATTCACACACCGTCCTCACTCTACTAACCCTAACCCACACTTTTTTCCCCCTCTCTCTCCATTCACACACCATCCTCAATCTACTAACCCTAACCCACCCTTTCTTCTCCCTTCCCCTCCATTCACACACCATCCTCAATCGACTAGCCCTAACCCACCCTTTCTTTTCCCTCCCCCTCCATTCACACACCATCCTCACTCTACTAACCCTAACCCACCCTTTCTTCTCCCTCCCCCTCCATTCACACACCATCCTTACTCTACTAACCCTAAACCACCCTTTCTTCTCCCTCCCCCTCCATTCACACACCATCCTCAATCTACTAACCCTAACCCACCCTTTCTTCTCCCTTTCCCTCCATTCACACACCATCTTCACTCTACTAACCCTAACCCACCCTTTCTTCTCCATCACCCTCCATTCACACACCATCCTCACTCTACTAACCCACCCTTTCTTCTCCCTCCCCCTCCATTCACACACCATCCTCACTATACTAACCCACCCATTCTTCTCCCTCCCCCACCATTCACACACCATCCTCACTCTACTAACCCACCCTTTCTACAACACGGGGTGGGGCTTAATGATGTGATATATGCAAATCACATCTTTAAGCCACACCCCTTTTCAGTACTATCTGAATTCATAGTGTTCCAGGGGTGGGCAGGGTTTGATGACAAGCCCCACCCATCGCTAGTAACACTAGGGATTAGTAATATGAGAGGCCCCCTGCCTCTCATGTGGAAGATTTATCGGCTCTTCTGGATTACCGGGAGAACTGGACGAATTTTGGAAGTCTCCCAGATATTCCGGGAGAGTCAGTAGCCCTGCCTTATACATATTCTATTACTACCCTAAATTCGTCATTTAAATCTTCTATGCAGAATGCTATTTGGCGACAATGCATGATGTTATGACCAGAGCCTTATCTAGGAATTTTAGTCCTAGGATCAAAAAAGGATAAATGGTCCTCAACCTTAAGTTAGTAACCAGTTTAACCTTAAAAATAAAGTAACTGATGCCCAACTTCAGCTTTGCGTCCTGGCGACTGTCTCTATCGCACACCCCTGGTTACGGCTTTGGTTATTACGTTGCACGCACTGTGCAGATCACAGAGCACAGATGCTCAGGGCTCTGGAAGGGAACCACAAGCTTTAAAAAGAAAGGTCACTGGGCTACCGCTGCAGGGAACGAAGGAATATAGATGTCAGTGATTGACATTTGAATGGAGTAGCTTGCATCCTAAGTGAAACAGCTTGTAAACATAAGTGAGTTTGAAACAGAATCAGGTGAGTTAGAACACAGACACAGGTGCACAAATACTAACACTACTATTAGTCATTATGATTTATATTTTGTTAGCTTATATTATTATTACTAGTTGTTTCCCATTACTTTAACTTATATCTTATCTATTTATCTTATACATATCTTAGTCAGTGTTGTAACCGTATATTTATATCCAGACTTTTCTACTTTTCATTATTATTTTTATCATCGTTATTACTGTATTATCCCTTGTTTTGGATATTAATTTCCCTACCACTCCTATTGTATTTATACTCTGACTGACTTCCCATCACCGTATCTCACTGCCCAGGTGCCCTCCACATCACTGTTCAGATGCCCTCCACATGACTGCCCAGGTGCCCTCCACATGACTGCCCAGGTGCCCTCCACATGACTGCCCAGGTGCCCTCCACATCTATCACCTTGACCTCTCTGTTTGACATCCTCACTCATCCCCCCACATCATGACTTGTAGCTCCCATATTCTGAACCCTGCCCCCTTTATCACTCCCTGTCCCATTCCCATCTTGACCTGTCCATCTGTAACACGCTCCATACATACATGACCTGTCCATCTGTAACACGCTCCATCCATACATGACCTGTCCATCTGTAACACGCTCCATCTATTCATGATCTGTCCATCTGTAACATGCTGCATCCATACATGATCGGTCCATCTGTAACACGCTCCATCCATTCATGATCTGTCCATCTGTAACATGCTCCATCCATACATGACCTGTCCATCTGTAACACGCTCCATACATACATGACCTGTCCATCTGTAACACGCTCCCAACCATACATGACCTGTCCATCTGTAACACGCTCCATCCATACATGATCTGTTCATCTGTAACTCCTTTAACCTCCTAGCTCTCACCAAAACATGGCTCTTCCCCACTGACACCACCTCACCCGCTGCTCTGGTCTATGGAGGTCTCTCCTTCTCCAAATCTCCCAGAGCCGGCGACAACCATGGTGGCGGCGCCGGCCTTCTCCTCTCTCCCTCATGCACTTTCCGCGCCATCCCTCCTGAGCCCTCCCTCATCTTCTCTTCCTTTGAGGTCCACTCTATCCGCCTTTTCTGCCCCATAGACCCCCGTGTTGCTGTTACCGGCCCCCAGGCCCTTGTTCACAGTTCTTTGAGAACTTTCTTGACCGGCTCACCCACTGTCTCTCCTCTGACCTGCCTTCTATTATCCTGGGTGACTTCAACATCCCCGTTGATAACGTCTCCCACTCCAGCACCTCTAAACTGCTCTCTATTTCCTCGTCCTTTGGCCTGACTCAATGGACCACCTCGCCTACCCACATACAGGGCCATTCCCTTGACCTAGTCTTCACCCGCTGCTGCACTCTGACTGACTTTTCCACCTATCCTTTTCCTCTCTCTGACCACCACCTCCTCTCCTTCTCCCTCTCCTCTCCTGCCTCCCCTCCCCCCAACCCCAAACTCGTTCTCTCCAGACAGAACATCAGCACCCTTAACATTCCCTCCTTTTCCTCCTCCCTTGACCATCTCCTCTCCCCCGTTACCTCTTTCTCCTGCCCCAACCAAGCTGCCTCCCTCTACAATACCATCCTCTCCTCTGCCCTTAACCCTGTCTGCCCCCCTTCCTCCATCTCCCTTCATCGCTCTAACCCCCAGCCATGGCATTCTCAGGTCAAGCGCTTCCTCAAACAATGCTCCCGCACCGTCGAGCGCCTCTGGTGCAAATCTCGCTCCCTTGCTGACTTCCTCCACTATAAATTCATCCGTTCCTCTTACTGCTCTGCCCTTGCCCAAGCCAAGCAAATTTTCTTCAAATATCTCATCATCTCCCAAGCATCCAACCCCTGTTGCCTCTTTGCCACCTTTAACACTCTCCTCCCCCTTCCCATGCCTTCCATCGCACCCTCTATCTCTGCTTCCAACTTTGCCTCCTACTTCTCATCCAAAATTATTTCTATCAGAAATGACATCTCTTCCACTCTGCTTCCCCATCTCTCCCCAATTCTCCACCACCCCTTCTATGCAATCATCATGAGTTTTCTTCTTTCCATCCTACGACAAGTGATGAAATTCACTCCCTATTAATATCCTCACCATCCTCAACCTGCCCTGTGGACCCTATTCCCTCACACCTTCT
Organism: Limnodynastes dumerilii; assembly: GCA_011038615.1. Classification (NCBI taxonomy): domain Eukaryota; kingdom Metazoa; phylum Chordata; class Amphibia; order Anura; family Limnodynastidae; genus Limnodynastes; species Limnodynastes dumerilii. The sequence goes on from WWET01004208.1 coordinate 89,405, forward strand.
TAAACACCTCTCTCCCACTGCCTGCTCCCATCTAGCCCACCTTTTCAACCTTTCCCTCACATCTGGTATCTTCCTCTTTTAAGCATGCTCTTTTCTCTTCCATTCTCAAAAAACCTAATCTGGACCCTACATCCCCCTCCAGCTACCAACCTATATCCCTTCTCACCTTCGCCTCCAAACTCCTTGAGTGCTTAGTCTACCAACGTCTGATTAGCTACCTTACTGACAACTCTCTCCTGGACCCCCCCTCCCCAATCTGGTTTCCAGCCTCTTCATTCCACCGAGACTGCCCTTACCAAAGTGACCAATGATCTGTTATCTGCCAAATCAAAGGGACACTACTCTCATCCTTCTTGATCTGTCAGCTGCTTTTGTCATCGTTGACCATCCTCTTCTGCTTCAAACCCTTCACTCTTTTGGTCTCACTGACACTGCTCTCTTCTGGTTTTCCTCCTATCTCTCTGACCACACCTTCTCTCTTTCCATCCCTAGCTCATCCTCCCCCCTCTCAGCTCCCTGTTGGTGTCCCCCAGGGCTCTGCCCTTGGCCCGCTCCTCTTCTCCCTCTACACCTCCTCATTGGGTAACCTCATCTGCACCTTTGGTTTCAACTATCACCTCTATGCTGATGACACTCAAATTTACCTCTCCTCTCCTGACCTCAACCCCTCTCTTCTGTCTACGATTTCCAGGTGCCTATCCACATGGATAGCTAAACGCTTCCTCAAGCTGAATATGGACAAAATGGAAATTATTGTTTTTCCTCCCACTAGGATTTCCTCCCCGCCCTCCATCACGATAACCATTGGTGAAAGCTCTATCTTCTCATCTCCTCAAGTTCACTGCCTAGGTGTCATCCTTGACTCCTCACTTTCCTTTATACCACACATCCGCCCTCTCTCATTCTTGTCGTTTCCACCTACGCAACATTGCACACATCCGTCCCTTCCTCACCATTGAAGCTACTAAAACCCTTATCCACTCTTTAGTCATATCACGCCTCGACTACTGTAACCACCTCCTCATAGGTCTCCCGCTCACCCGTCTTACCCCCCTTCAATCTATACTCAATGCTGTTTCCAGGCTCATCTTTCTCTCACGCTGCTCTACCTCGGCCTCTCCTTTATGTCAAACCCTCCACTGGCTTCTTGTCTGCTTCAAACCTCTCTTTAAACTCCTTACCCTCACCTTTAAGCCAACTCCTCATCCACTGCTCCCTTCCTCTCTATCCTCATCAACATGCACACCCCTTCCCGCCCTCTCCGTTCTGCTAACCAGCGCTGTCTGACCTCTTTACTGATCACCACATCTCACTCCCATATCCATGACTTCTCCCGTGCTGCTCCTATGCACTGCACTGGAATGACCTCCCTTCTTCAGTCAGACTCTCCCCCACATTGCAGGTCTTTAAGCGTTCACTCAAAACATACCTGTTCAGGCTAGCCTACCCCTCCTCCACTTAACATCCACACTGCATCCTTCATCTATCCCTTCTCTTCCTTCCCACTCTCCTCTGCTCACACCAGCATCCACTTCCTTCCCTCTCCTTATGTCTTCTGTAAGTTCTTCCCTCCCACATAGTGTGTTAGCTTGCACGAGCACGGCCCTCCATCCTAGTGTTGTTCCTTCCTCTTCCACTCCCTCCTCACTTCATACCCTCTTGCCCCCTCTGCTACCCTTTTACCGAATCCCCACCTGGTGGCTCCCTCTCAACCTCTTACTGTGCTCTATCCTCTGCTACCTGATCTTCCAAGCTTGACACCTCGCATTTTGCCTTGTGTTCTGTGCTTGATTCACTTTATTTTTGTGTATGTCTGTATTGTATTTTGGTGTATTTTGTACGGCGCTGCGGACACCTTCTGGCGCCTTATAAATAAAGGATAATAATAATACATTTGAAATAAGGATGGTGGATATGGAATGGGCTGACTCTAGAAATGATACTTCTCCCACAAAATAATGGTCACAGGGGCCTATGGTCACTTACTGTGCCTAGTCTACATGGCAAGTCTACTCTTTGCTTCCCCTCCCTGTTTGGTTGAGTTTTTACCCTCCTCTATCCCTGAAATTGAACAGTCTTGAACATAGGGCTGTAACTGTTCTTGCAGATATCGTAATGAATAATAAAATGTCTTGAAAATACATCATGCGGCTACTGGATCACTAAATATTTTTCTCGGATTCGGACCTATATGAGACACTTGAAGTTCTGGCATTTGTATGATGCTGTTATGGCCGAATATCAGATTTCTTTACACAAATATTGGGATGTAGAATCTACCTAATCACCCTGAGTTATGTTCTCTCAGAGTAATCTCATAGCTGGTTAATGGTGTGTAAAGAGAAGTGAACTAATTCTTATAGAAGATGCCGGCATTTTACACATATAATAGCTGAAGTACCCGGCGTTGCCCGGTTTTGAATCTTCAAGGTAATAAGTTATCAGTGAGTTGGATGTAACTGTCAATGTTTTAAAACTAACAAGCAGCTTTGCAGCTCTTTCCATGAGGCGGCTGCCCAGTGAGGTTCTTGGGGTGTTGCCAATAGTCCTGATCCCCAACTTTCCTTTAAAATCCCGAAATCAATATAAAATTGTTCAAACCACACCCTCTCTTCCCTAAGCCTCGCTATATTTAGGTGGTTTTTTTTCTTATAAATAACTTCTTGGGATTTTAAAATGAAAAAATAACCGCGCCTTTAGGCATCCCAGACCAATTGCCACCGCTTCATGATGTTTTAATCCAAATCTGTCAAGTGGAAGGCCCAGAACAGAATCCCCGGGTCAAAGAGGACTGTCTGGGACCCCAACCCCCATAACCCCTTTACAGGATCCAACGTAACCACCTTGCATTGGTTCATCTCAATCAGAGCAGGGTTGTCCGAATGCGTAACTGGACAGAAAGACAGACAAACAAACGCAAAGAAACAGACTAATGCATTTTATATATAAGATATATTTATTTATTCATTTATTGTTTGTTTGTTACATTTATACGTAATTCCCAGATATCTGATATTTTCACTATTAACATTTTTCATTTCTCTTTCTTAATATGCACACCTTCATCTTAGTGTTGAATCACACTTCTGGAACTCTAAATAGAAAAATCCCAAAAACGAAGTTTGTGATTATGGCCCAGATCCAGAACAACGCTTCTGTGCGAATTTACGCCTGGCGGACATGTAAAATCGCTATTTTGTATGTGTGCCTAGGGGAGTGTATAGAAGGTACGCATGCGTAAATACGCCACGCGAGGAAACGGATTGCAAGCGGAGTTCTGGATCTACACCCATGTTCTAGAGTCTTGGTAAAAACAGTCAGTGATTGCGCATTGCACTGACCAATCATCAATGACCTTTTTAAACCCCACTGGTTGCCTCCATTATAACACATAGATTGAGTCTTACAATGCGTGTAGCGATTTCTGGAGCACAAGCCTAAAATGACTGTATAAAAATAGCATTACTACAGCTGTGTAATCTGTTCATGTAAATAATAAAACATCCATAATGCTACAGCAGAGAGTAGGAAGCAAAAGTTCCTGACATTACTGCATAAAAATAAAGCCACATGTGCTTAACAAACAAGGTCATAGCAGTTAATGATCTCTGTGTCCCTAAGGCTTTCTCAGTGAGCATGAGCATTTGAATTGCCTGGGAAGAAGGACATTGTCGTTACATTTCCCCCTCCCCCTGCTGCTTCCTGATATGTTCCCAACAAATGTTTCTTGCCTGGACCTTTTTTTCTCTTCTTGAAGTTTTAAAATACACACATACTTCAGGAAATTCTTTTCTTCCTCATGGGATCCGATGAAAGTAATCCTATCCCTTCTCCCCCAGCACAGACAAGCCCCTTATCTAGGCCTCCATGCCTGCTAGTTGTCTTGTTGAGCAGATTGGCTTAGAGACCTGATAACATATATCTTGCTGCATGAATGTGAAGCTGCAATGTGCAGCAGTCTATAGGCACGTAGCTAGACATAAATGCCAGTGAGTGATGGCAGAAATGGCATGTGTCCAATACAGCTGCGATTATACAGAGATATGTACAGATTGCTAAAATTTCTATATATTCATAACACAGAAAAAGAAAAAACCCAACCTGCTTTCCCATTTACATTATGTTTCTTTTATGACCTTGCGAAGGACATTAATATTTCACAACCTTTTGGAAACTTCATGGGATTTGAAAATAGTATTAAGGTGGAAAGTCGTTATCACATAACTACATAACTAATCAACATTAAAAAAGAGTTTTCTCTATCCATAAATGCTACTGTGACTTATTTAATGGTTATGCAGAACGTCATTGCTGGCTGGGATTTTCTGTTGTTTAAAGTTAAATTTGTAATAAAACAGGGTCGGTAACTTCCCGGAGGGAAGCCATAGATGCAGGCCGGGGGCGGGCTTAATGGGGCGATTTATGCAAATTGTGTAATTAAGCCCCGCCCCTTGACTATCAATGAACTCTTTGGGGTTTCATAGGGATGGGGGTGGGGCTTGATGATCCAATTTGCGTCATTAAGTCCCTCCCTGTCCCTAGCAACACTAGTAAAGTAGTGTTGCTAGGCAGGGGGGCAGGCCTTAAGGCCGTGTTTTCATGGAAACCAGGAGCCTCAAGTCCCTTGCGGGAGATTTGCCGGCTCTCCAGGGTTTCCAGGTGAACTGCCCAAATTTCAGGAGTCTCCCGGACATTCCAGGAGAGTCGGCACTATGTAGTAACATGATGGCAGCAATATGTCTTATAGAATAACTCTAAGCTGTGCCAATCGCTGGAATGCAACACACTTCTGCTGCAGTGTACTAGCTGAAAGATGAATGGACATTTGCCATGGAAAACCATTATTAAAGGGTCACTGACTCTCCCTGAACTTCTGGGAGACTCCAGAAACTCTCCTGTATCCTGGGAGATCTGGCAAATCTCCCGCAAGGAGCTTAAGGCCATGACTTTATGCAAATCATGGCCTCAAGTCCCACCCCACCTATCAATACTGTAATTTCTGGGTGCAGATTTACTAAGCTGCGGGAAAGGAAAAGTGGAGATGTTGCCCATAGCAACCAATCAGATTCTAGCTGACATTTTCTAGTATGTAATAGGAAAGTGAGAGCTAGAATCTGATTAGTTGCTATGGGCAAAATCACTTTTTCTTTCCCGCAGCTTAGTACATCTGGCCCCAATTATAACTAGAGATTGGGTGGGACTCGATGACAATATTTACAACACCAAGCCGCACCCCATCCCCAAGTAACCGTATGAATAGTTGTGTTGATGAACAGGGGGTGGACTTTAAGGGTGTGATTTGCATAAATTGTGTTGTCAAGCCACGCCCCCATGTCAACATTTTTCTTTCTTCCGAGATCCCTTGGAGGAGAGAAATAGTCGGATACCCAGCATTATTATTGGTAATTAGTAAAGTGCGTCAAAGCCTAGTGGGGAAAACAAAGCATGCAAAAACATCGGTTATAAGGCATGTCAGGAAATGTTATACAAAAAAGTAGATATGTTTTATGGGCGCTATCCGTTTAAATTTGAACGGAATTACTTAATATTCAATAATCAGTATATAAGCAGCCGTCAAGGGAGTGTTGTGCAGTTCTCCCTATTTAGGTGTCAAGTAATTACTTACTCCAAAAAAAACAAAAAACAAGATTGAAGAGAAAGCGCTATTCCAATTTAGTATATAGAAGTACAATTAATCTACAACAAAAATAATAGCTGGTGGCTGTAATGAATACTGATACTGGCATAAAAGCAAAAATGACTTTTTTTAAAGACACTCAAAAAACAACAACAATATAAATACCAATCAATATATCAATAAAATTGTAGCAATGTTAGTCACAATATAAAACTGGATATATTCACTGAGACCACTTTAATGGGCACTACTCTTTGTCACTGTCCAATATATCTTTTTCCCATAGAGTACTAGGTATATAAGGTGCACAGTTCCTCCTCAAATGTTGAGAATCAATAACTTTTACTGTTGCAAATAGTTCTAATAAACAGATGTCGCACAATTATTTTATTTTTAACTCTTCATATTACTTGGAGGTCCTCGGTACGGCAATGGGCACCAGATTCGCCCCAAGTTTTGCAAACTTATATATGGGGTATTTTGAAGATCAATATATTTGCGCAAGTTCCCAACGGGCGAATCTGGTGCTCTACAAATGCTTAATTGATGACCTGGTTGTAATATGGAGAGGGCACAAGGTGGAGGCACTGGAGTTTGTACACAAGCTTAACCACAACACATTTAATTTAAAATTCACTCACACTTTTCACTCTTCAAAAGTTAATTTCTTGGATATAACTCTTCTAATAGATGACAATACAATAATGTCAACAAACTTTTCAAAACCAACCGATGCCTGTAGTTACTGTCACAGCCGCTGTGTAATGGCAGGCTGTATGTCCGGCTTCCTCCCCGCTCTGGCAGCTTACCTCAGAGTCCCGCGGCGCATCTATGTGGAATCACCAGCTGACGGTCTTCTTAGTTACAGCTTCCTTAGCAACCCACGTGCGCGTCTCTTCTCCTTGGCGCGCGTCTTCTTTCGGCTGCCTTGTTATGCGTTCCCCGTTGCTAGGGGAACGTCTGACTGTTCCAGGTGCCATCCAATCACTGCAGAGCAGTACCTTTATCAGTTCCTTCCTATCTTCTATCTGGCGCCGGTTATAGAGTCTGTTCCCTCAGCTCTGTGACTTACTGCTTACTGTGTGCCTAGTGCTATCTGCCTAGTGAATTGACCGTTGCCTGACCCACTTACCTACCTTGATTCCTACCACAGTTACCTTGTGTATACTGCCCTGGTTCTCTTCCCTTATTGTACCTACCTTCCCCGCAGTACCTACCTTTACCTTGAGTGTCTGTTTATGTTACCTCTCCGGAGGTCCCGCTGCGTGAATGTGTGTGTGCAAGTCCTCATGCGTCTTGTCGAGTCCCGTGAACAATCTTCTGTCTGTCGTGCCGGGTTTTGTGTTGCTTGTAGTCCGTCGCAGTCCAGTCTCTTCCGGACTGGCTCTACTCCCACTTACCTTACTGCTCCTACCCCCTCAGTGTGGTATCCACTCCGGGTTTCCTTTTCTCTTCCTCGAGTCTGATTCAACGGGGCGTGAAAACCGCCCGATAGTAAAGTCTCCGGGCCCCGGCAACCGACTCGTTCACTACCTCTATCTCTTCCGTGGCCGCCTTTGTTCTCTACTAGGTAAACCCGGGGCGCCACTCCAGTCACCCACCTTCTCCATGACAACTCCGGTTCTCTACCAGGTAAACCCGGAGTGTCGTAACATTTTAACTGCCTAACCATGCAAGCCTCGGGAGAACCTTCCATGGCCGAAGCCATTAACATGCTCATTACTCAGGTGTCCAATCTTGGACAGATGGTACAGGCCCTCAACTCAAAGGTCAACAATCAAGAAGAAACCATTTCAGCCATGAGTGCCTCAGCCAGTTCCCCACAAGCTCCTGCCCCTCAGTGCCCCACAAGCTCCTGCCTCTACACCACCAGCAGTATCTTCGGATATTAAAGTGAACCTTCCAGATAGATTTTCAGGAGATTGTGGCCAGTTCCACATCTTCAAGGAGAATTGTCGACTTTACTTCAAGCTCCGACCCAACTCATCAGGATCCGAACAACAGCGAGTTGGTCTCGTCATCACCCTACTCCAGGGGGACCCCCAGGCTTGGGCATTCGGTTTACATCCTGAGGATCCTGCACTCCAGTCAGTCGACGCCTTCTGTGAGGCTCTGGTTCTATTATAAGAGGACCCTAATAGAACAGCCACTGCAGAGATGAAACTTTGCTCCCTACGCCAGGGAAGAAAAACCGCAGAGGAATACTGTTCTGAATTCCGCCGCTGGGCTAACGACTGCGACTGGAATGACCCAGATATCCGCAGCCAATTCCGCATCAGGTTGTCGGACCAGGTGAAGGACGCCATCGTTCAATTTCCAGCACCTAATAATCTTGAAGATTTCATGCGCCTGGCAATTAAGGTCGACTGGCGTCTGAAGGAACGCCGCCAGGAAAAAGATTCCTTCACCAGCTACTCCGTCGTTCATTCTCCTCAGGAATTTCAAACCTTGGAAGAACCTATGCAGATTGGCTCATATCGCCTATCCAAGGAGGAGAAAGCCCGCAGATGGAGTCTTGGTCTATGTCTCTACTGTGGAGGGAAGGCCCACAGAGCGGATTCGTGCCCGAAGAAACAACCTACCCAGTCGGGAAAAGAGTAACCCAACCGGTTTATGAGGGGCTCCGGTTGGGTATACATCTAGTCTCCTCAAAGAATTTGCTTCTGGTCCCCGCCCGACTGGTCCTTAGGGACCACGAAGAACAACTATCTGCGTTTGTGGACAGCGGTGCTGCGGGGAATATTATGGATATGGAACTGGTCCGTTCTATGAAGATTCAAGTCAGAAGTCTGGAAGTTCCCGTCTCTGCAGTGGGATTGGATGGATTACCACTGTCAGAGGGTCCTATACTTCTTAAGACTGAACCCGTTCAATTGTCTATTGGGATGTGCCACTCAGAAGTCATCGAATTCCTGGTGACGAACTGCGCTGCTGTGCGACTGGTCCTTGGTCATCCTTGGCTTAGACTCCACAACCCATGCATTAACTGGTCTCTGGGAGAAATTACTCGGTGGAGTGACCACTGTGAAGAAAATTGCATATCTTACCCAGTCCGGCTAGGTCTCATCGCAGTAAAAAAGATTCCACAGTAATATGCTGAATTTACGGATGTTTTTTTCCAAACATGCAGCGGAAGTACTACCTCCACATCGGCACTATGATTGTGCTATTGATCTCATCCCCAGAGCCAAGCTACCTAAGGGAAGAATGTTTTCTCTCTCTCGACTGGAGTCAGTCGCTATGGACCAGTATAGAAAGAAAACCTGGAGAGAGGATTCATTCGCCCCTTCCAAGTCACCAGTGGGTGCAAGGTTTTTCTTCGTGGGAAAGAAAGATGGATCCCTCAGACCATGCATCGATTATCGAGCCCTTAACCGCATCACAGTCAAGAACACCTATCCAATTGCCTTTGATCTCAGATTTGTTTAATTAAGTCAAGGGAGCCATTATTTACTCTAAGATTGATCTCCGTGGGGCATACAATCTGGTATAGATCAGGGAGGGAGATGAATGGAAGACTGCATTCAACACTCATACAGGCCACTATGAATATCTGGTAATGCTCTTCGGGTTATGCAATGCTCCAGCGGTTTTCCAAGATTTCATCAATGACGTCTTCAGAGATTTCTTGAGGAAATTTGTTGTAGTCTATCTATGACATCGTTATGTTCTCTCCCTCCTTTGAAAAACACCGTAAACACGTCAAGCTGGTCCTTGCTCGTCTCCGAGAGTTCAGGTTGTATGCCAAATTGGAGAAGTGTGAATTTGAGGTTGACAGAATAACCTTTTTGGGGTATATCCTTTCCGCTTTTCATAAAAGTTTCATAAAGTTTCATAAAAGACTTCCAGTCAAAACTCCCCCAGTACTTGTGGACAATCAAGAAGAATTTGAGGTGGAAGAAATTCTTGATTCCAAGAGGATCAGGTATCAGATCCATTATCTGGTCCACTGGAAGGAATACGGTCCGAAAGAAAGATCTTGGATAACTGTTGAAGACCTTCACACGGACAAATTAAAGAAAAGATTTCATGAAAGATTTCCTGAGAAACCCAGGCCTAGGGGTATCAAAACCCCTCGTTTAGGGGGGGGGGTACTGGTACAGCCGCCGTGTAACGCCAGGCTGTATGTCCGGCTTCCTCCCCACTCTGGCAGCTTACCTCAGAGTCCCGCGGCGCATCTATGAGGAATCCCCAGCTGACGGTCTTCTTAGTTACAGCTTCCTTAGCAACCCACGTGTGCATCTCTTCTCCTTGGCACGCGTCTTCTTCCGGCTGCCTTGTTATCCGTTCCCCATTGCTAGGGGAACGCCTGACTGTTCCAGGTGCCATCCAATCACTGCAGAGCAGTACCTTTATCAGTTCCTTCCTATCTTCTATCTATCTGGCGCCGGTTATAGAGTCTGTTCCCTCAGTTCTGTGACCTGCTACTTACTGTGTGCCTAGTGCTATCTGCCTAGTGAATTAACCGTTGCCTGACCCACTTACCTGCCTTGATTCCTGCCTCAGTTACCTTGTGTATCCTGCCCTGGTTCTCATCCCTTATTGTACCTACCTTCCCGCAGTACCTACCTTCACCTTGAGTGCCTGTTTATGTTACCTCTCCGGAGGTCCCGCTGTATGAGTGTGTGTGTGTGTGCAAGTCCTCGCGTGTCTCGCCCAGGCCCGTAAACAATCTTCTGTCTCTCGTGCCGGGTTTTGTGTTGCTTGTAGTCCGTCGCAGTCCAGTCTCTTCCGGACTGGCTCTACTCCCACTTACCTTACTGCTCCTATCCCCTCAGTCTGGTATCCACTCCGGGTTTCCTTTTCTCTTCCTCGAGTCTGGTTCAACGGGGCGCGTACAGGCTATTGGGGTGTCCTCAGGTACACAAGTTTAGATTCCATTTGTGTTTAGTGGCTCTGCAGAAGTCTTGTATGAGAAAGGAAGGGACAGATCAATGGTAGATCACTAAGGCTTGTGGTCAATAGGAGAGAGCAACTGTAAGCATCTGCTGTGTGCTGAACATGGAGCAGTGAGGATTAAAGCAAGGACAGATGGCTGAGACCGGGAAGGAGTTTCTGTAGTCAGTGTTTGAGGGGATGAAAAAGTGGATGAGGTTTGGTTATATCTTGGGCAGAAAAAAAGTGATTTATCAATATTTTATAAACAGAGGCAACAGTAATTTAAGAGACTGGAACTGAAGAATAAACTAGATGCCTGTTATTATTATTATTATTATTATGTTTATCGTATATATGCCTGAAAGCATAAGGAAGTGTGCGGTCTGCCCAGAAGGTATGAAAGCCATGGTGTCTGTAAATAGGTTGCACAGTGATGGTGAGGAAGGTGTTAAAGAAGAGCAAGTAGATAACAAATAAGTGAGGGAGGATGAGTAATGGCTGAGCATTCAGTGAGTTGATTCTACGGCGGGTGCCCTTTTGTAGGTGATGTCTGGTGTGTTGCCCTGAATGATCAGTGGAATTGTAATAAGATTTTTAGTAAAATTAGAAATGGATCTGTGTGTATATCAGGGTTGCCGACTCACTTGGAATGTCCGTGAGACTCCCAAAATTCCGTCAGTTCTTCCGGTATCTTGGGAGAGCTTGCAAATTTCCCGAAAGGGACTTAAGGCCTCACGTCCTGCCCCCCTACATGGCAAAACTAGTATCCTAGTGTTCCTAGGGACAGGAAGGGACGTGAGGATGCAATTTGCTAGATCAAACCACCATTCCTATTAAAGCTTAAAAAAGGGGCACTAATAGTCAATGGGCGGGGCTTAATGACACGATTTGCATGCTAAAATGGAGACATATATGTGGGGTGAAATGACGACTAGAGGTAAATAAATGGGTGTTGCAGGAGGTCCATGAGGGTGAAATCTTGAGTTACTACACTGGGTGACACCAACGCTAGTGACTCCACTGCCTCTGGTAACATTACGATTCACCATGCTGCCAGGCAATCCAGTGGCTGATTCTAGTCATTGCCTTTCATATTATGTAGTATGTATGGCTGGATGTATTCATAGTGGCTCAGTGAGTAACACTTGTGTCTCATAGCACTGAGTTCATGAGTTCAATTCCTGTACTAGACCATATCTGTGTGGAGTTTGTATCTCCCTGTGTCTGTGTGGGTTTCCTCCCATACTCCAAAAAACATGCTGGCAGGTAAATTGTCTGCTGAATAAATGAACCCGTCTGTGTCTGTGTGTTGCCCTGAAGGATCAGTGGAATTGTAATAAGATTTTTAGTAAAATTAGAAATGGATCTGTGTGTATATCAGGGTTGCCGACTCACTTGGAATGTCCGTGAGACTCACGAAATTCCGTCAGTTCTTCCGGTATCCCGGGAGAGCTTGCAAATTTCCCGAAAGGGACTTAAGGCCTCACGTCCTGCCCCCCTACATGGCAAAACTAGTATCCTAGTGTTCCTAGGGACAGGAAGAGACTCGAGGATGCAATTTGCTAGATCAAACCCCCATTCCTATTAAAGCTTAAAAAAGGGTCATTAATAGTCAATGGTCGGGGCTTAATGACACGATTTGCATAAATCCCATTAAGCCCCGCCCCTGCACACATCTGAGGCTTCTCTCCGGAATCTATTAAAAGTCAGCAACCCTGGTGCATGCTAAAATGGAGCCATATATGTGGGGTGAAATAACGACTAGAGGTAAAAAATGGGTGTTGCAGGAGGTCCATGAGGGTGAAACCTTGAGTTACTACACTGGGTGACACCAACGCTAGTGACTCCACTGTCTCTGGTAACATTACGATTCACCATGCTGCCAGTCAATCCAGTGGCTGATTCTAGTCATTGCCTTTCATATTATGTAGTATGTGTGGCTGGATGTATTCATAGTGGCTCAGTGAGTAACACTTGTGTCTCATAGCACTGAGTTCATGAGTTCAATTCCTGTACTAGACCATATCTGTGTGGAGTTTGTATCTCCCTGTGTCTGTGTGGGTTTCCTCCCATACTCCAAAAAACATGCTGGCAGGTAAATTGGCTGCTGAATAAATGAACCCGTCTGTGTCTGTGTCTGAGTGTGTGTGTCTGTGTCTGTGTTGGGGAACTTAGTATGTAGCTCCAATGGGGCAGGGACTGATGTGAATGTTAAATAATCTCAAGCTGATAGCGCTATAAAACACCTGTTAATAAATAAATGGATGGATGGATGTACTTTAGTACATATATTAATTAAATACTTCCAGAAATAGTATTTTTCATGAGTGTCACCTGCATAAATATCATGTACTTTTTTTTGCTTTGATTTAAGTTAAGGGCCAAAGTTTGGACTCCCCTATACAGTACCTGTCTAGACCATTATAGGGATAGCTGTAAAAAGTAGCATATTTCCATGTTTAAAATATTGTATACCCTCCTACTATTTTCCTTGCTTTCATCATTTATTTTTTATTATTATAATTTACTTTGTTAACCAGGAATAAAGACAAACATAATTTGTGGATGCAGCTGTATCCAATGCGCAATTGAAATGTGCCGTCAGTTTCCATGAGAAGTAGATATGATCAACTTTTCTTGTTATAAAGAAAGATTTGGTGCTTCAAAAGGGCAACAAAATAAATACAAGCTGGGTGTAGCTGGATAAATCACAGCCACACAAATCACAAGCTGGGTGTAGCTTGACAAATCACAGCCACACAAATCACAAGCTGGGTGTAGCTGGACAAATCACAGCCACACAAATCACAAGCTGGGTGTAACTGGACAAATCACAGCCACACAAATCACAATCTGGGTGTGGCTGGACAAATCACAGCCACACAAATCACAAGCTGGGTGTGGCTGGACAAATCACAGCCACATAAATCACAAGCTGTGTGTAGCTGGACAAATCACAGCCACACAAATCACAAGCTGGGTGTAGCTGGACAAATCACAGCCACACAAATCACAAGCTGGGTGTGCCTGGACAAATCACAGCCACACAAATCACAAGCTGGGTGTAGCTGGACAAATCACAGCCACACAAATCACAAGCTGGGTGTGGCTGGACAGATCACAAAAGACAAAACTATTTTGGTTTAAGTTAAGAGTATATTTAATGGAGCATCTAAACAAGAAAAGTTATGATGTTGCCCATAACATCCAATCAGACTGAATTTTATTTGCCAAACACATTAGGATAAAAGAAAACTTAGAATCTTATTGGTTATCATTGGTAATATCTTCATTTTCTCATTATAAGCTCCATTGTATATAACCTTTAGTCATTCAACAATGATATTTTTATGCTTATGGCATATCATAGTTGATTATGTCATTCCTATTGTCTTATATGTCTTGCAAGTTAAGATGTATGGTTGCTATTAATGTACTTTAGATTTTGTAATAAAGGTCTAGGTGCCAGCAGGGATATTGTGTTGGGGTGGGAAGATGGGTAGGTCAGTAGACCTTCTGCGGATGTGTTTATGTTGTATTGTATGTCTGTGAAAAATTAATAAAAACAATGACTGAATTTAAAAACATAATTTTTGCACATATCATAAAACCAGAGCTCAGAAGCTCAGAAATGTGTATTAAAGCCTCCCTCTTATCTGTTGTGACATGAGACATATTTATATTGACTTTAGTGGATATTCTTCTTTGTTGGTACGTTTTAGTCTGAGCATTATTATTATTATTATTATTATTATTATTATTATTATATTAGTAACTTTGGGGTAGATCCAGAACTACGTTTGCCGTATGTTTCTTCGCGTAGCGTATTTTCGTGCGCGTAAATTCGTTACACTCCCCTCGGCACACCCCTTGAACGTACGTATTTTGTCAAGATACGCTTTCCAAACCCTACCTTAACTTTTCCACACGTAACCGCAGTGATACGCACACGTACGTATGGGCTAAACGAATGTATGCAGCTAAGCACGCCCACACTGTACACTTTAAATACCATCCCCCGCTTACTTCACGTATTTCAGATGTATTTTGGAGTAACGTAAAATTGGCACGCCCACACGTGCACAAGTATTTACGTGACACATACGTGAATGGCCCATACGTTCACAATTACGCTACGTTAAGGTGCGTATTTTTTATGGTGCGCATGCGCAGTACGTACAAAACCGCGATTTTACATGTCCGCCACGCGTAAATTCGCTCCGAAGCGTTGTTCTGGATCAGGCCCTTTATTTTAATATCTTGTAATTTTGTTTATTAAAAAAGAAATCAACTCATGAGTACATATATAAAGCATCCAACATTGTCTGATTGGCGTCAAGTAAACAGTAAAAAGAATTTAAAGTAGCACCAGGTTATTCAAACATCCAAACAACAAAGTAAATTGACTGTGGTTGGGGTTAGGGTTAGGGTCAGGCTGTGGTAGGAGGAGTCTTAGGATGAGGGTAATGGAAGGGGAGGGTTAGGGTTAGGGTCAGGCTGTGGTGAGAGGAGTCTTAGGATGAGGGTAATGGAAGGGGAGGGTTAGGGTGAGATTTAGAATAAGGGTTGGGATAGGATAAAACGGCCTATCATGACAGAGTTTAGAATTTGTGTCCTATTTTTTTTTTATTTATTGAGAGCCAAGAATGTGACTTTCGGTGCTCTGTGAGAAAAGTGGACAGGGCTTGGACTGAAGCCCTCTCCAAAAGGAGAAGAGCTTCAACTATCCCTGCCACCCCGCAGCCATGAAAGGCCACTTGGGCAAACAAGGCCAGTGGGACCCCTTCACCAGAGGGACCTTCAATGTTGTCCCTGGGGTCACCAGAAGGGTCTCCCAGAGCAGGGTAACTGTGCCTCTTTCTCAAGCTAAGCAGTGGTGTTACGCACCAGGTATACACAACGGACAACTCAACCAGAACGCTGGTGTTCACTAGAGCCCCTGATGGTGGGGATAGTCTGGGCTGTAGAACACCTCGCAGGTCACAGCCTCGGAGGCGTCGCCCGGGAGAAGAAAGAAGAAACCAAGATGGAGTAAGAAGGCGGAGAACAGACTAGAGCAAAAAGCGGGAAGGCCAGAAACATAGAAAGTGACGGCAGATAAGAGCCACATGGCCCATCTAGTCTGCCCAGAAGGGACTGGCCTGAGACAAACTACGTGGAGTACAGAATGGAGACAAGCGATGGGGGAAAGACAGAACGGACAAGAGACTGACAACACAAACTGGAGCAAATACGCACCACACACCCACTCAAACGGCAAGGGAAGGTGGGAAGAGAGAGCGATAAGCAAAACACGGAAGGAACACTGAAAGACACTGGGCAGGAATGGAGGAGACTCAACAATCAATGGCACAGCGCACAAGGCAAAGGCACTAGCAAGAGAGAGATAGCAGACGCTATAGTAGAGCTGTGGGAACAGGCGCTATAACCGGCGCAGAGACAGAGCCGGTCTGAAATGGAGACTGCTGACCCCTGATTGGTCAGCAACCGTCCAGCCTCCAAACTACAGGGACATTCCCTAGGAGACAGGGGAACGTCCAATCCAAACAGTGAGGTGAAACGTGCGCCTGACCGATCTGCGGCGGGGAGCTGCTGGGTACGTATCGAACATTCCTGCCCACCTGCTATGGCGTGGGCAGCATGTAACAAGCGGACATTCCTGCCCACCTGCTATGGGGTGGGCAGCATGTAACAAGCGGGCCAGGAAGCAGCAGTGGGCCAGGGGGGTCAGAACCAGTGGGCCAACAACCCCCCTCAGAGGTCTCAGGGACTCAGAGCCCATAAAGGCGTACTCAAACCCTTCAATCCAAGGGAAAAAGTGACACAAAAGTGAAGGTGACAAACCAAAAGAGAAAATAAAACCTAAGGGTCAGCCGGACGGTCATACATTCTCCTGCCAAGCCAAAAGGCCAAAGCAAGGGAGGCGACTTCTCAAACACCGTGGGGGTGGAACTTGTGTCCCATTTCCCTGCATTGAGGACTATGGAGGCAGCCATTTTTTTGGAGGCCAACTTGTAATGAATGCAGGGCAGTTAGATAAGACAACATGAGTCTAATAATGGAGACAGAAATGAAAAATACACTTTGTTCTCCTGTTAATCAGCTGCAGTGTCACCTACCTGCAGCATTTTTATATAGATGAAGAAGTCAGCGGATCAATAAATACTGATGCTGCAATGTTTATAGAGGAATAGCTTTCCTGGCAGGCCGAGACAGCCATCTGTATATCCACAGGACACATCGCTTCGTGGTACAGGACACAGCCCTGACGCAGAACCTTCTTATCACATTCTCCCTGATCTTCCTTTGCAGACGTTGGCAGCCATGTTTGGAACCCCTGTCCCCTTTCAGCTCAGCAATGTTCTGCCAGTATATACACTCCTTGTGTACTTAATGCCCATAGTAACTATCCTGTCATTGTGTAAAAGTAACAGCTGTATGAAATGTCTATAGTTTGTTCCCAAAGATTCTCTATTCTCTCTGTAGACGTGTCACATAGTTCAAACATCCACACTATTGCTTGCAGAAACTATAGTCAGATTGTGTTTGCTGTTCGAAGAGTAAAATGAAGGCATGAGGACGAGAAACCTGCTATTTAGAGAAATAATGTACCCTTTGGAGACACTGGCTGGTGACTGCTTTTTATTACAACCCATTAGAAGACATTAGTAGTTGTCTTCTTTTGTTGGTTGCTAAGCAACAGCGCACCAACATAAAATTCTTAAGTCAGTGGCAGCTCTTAAGGGAGTCTTCCAGCTTTCATAAAGCGTCCGTATCCGCCTTTCATTAGTGCTTCAGGAAGATTCAGCCATCGCTTAGAATATCCAGAGATTAATTGCTTTATATAGAGAGAGATTTGCGCAAGCTGCTTGCATAGGTCCTCATAGAGCTACCGTACTCGCCGTGCGTATGTTTGTGGCTCACACTGCCCTATTTAAATGCCGCCCCCCCCCACCCACTTTTCTTAACTTCCTGTTATGGAAAACTGACACGCCCCGTTTACGGACTTCATTCGGCGTAACAGGTTTCCATGCATAACATCTGGATGGCGCCATTACTCCGGCCCCTAATCCTGAACTGCATGCGCCAGCGGTTCCACAATGGATCTCCTTGCATAAGGAACTAAGGGCTCCATTTACTAAATAGTGAACACTGTTTCCTGTAGATAAAGGCTGTTTTCACCTGAAAATGGTCTTTATCTCCTAAAAATGAAGTGTTTACCATGGAAACCACGGTAATCATCATCCTGTACACCCCGATTAGATGCGTGTGTATAAAGCACGCAAATAAACGCACCTACGTTGCAAGGCCACACCCACGACACTCCCCTCGCACGGACGGATTTTCGGTGACTTCCGCCTCTACATGTGTACATACGCACGCATGTTACTTACTTACGTGTGTATTTATCTAAGCGTGCCCTCAAATTCCCATTTAAATGCCCCGCCCACTTTCATGTACTTTCTAACATCCCCAAAAAAAACCACGCCCCTCCATAAGTATATGCCCCTAAGTGCGATTCACAAGCCCGTGCCGAAAGTACTTACGTGCGTATATACTACGTAATGTGCGTGGAAAAAGTTACTACGCAGCGCAGTTCATGTGATCCTAAAAATACGCACACAACCCCACGAAAAACGGAACTGTGAACAGCTGTTACTAGGGGTAAGAAAGGGGGGTATGTACAGGGAGACCTCTGGAATACTGAAAATGTGTTATTTTTCCAATAAAAAATAAATAAAGAAATAAATACAGTTAAATTAAACAAAAAAAGAAAGAAAGACAATTAAAGTCACCTGTCCAGCGTCTCGAAGGTTAAGTCCTGATGCATGTGCAGTGTTTTCAACTTTTGGGACTTAAAAATTTAAAATCCCAAAAGTTAGGCACTGCGCATGCGCCGGGACTAACACTCAGCGCGATAAAGACCGTCTCCAGCGAAAGTCCCGCAGACCATCGCTGGACCTCGCAGGAGAGGTAAGTCTTTTGTAAATACGGGACTCAAAGTGTGCAGGCTCGCAGCGAGGTGCGGAGAGCCTGGATTAGGGAAATAGCGCTCCATGCGCTATTATTAGCAAATGGACCCCCTTAGTTCTGTACACCAGGAGATCCATGTGGGGTGGGGGCATTTTAAGGCATCCGCATGTCCGCATGAGGTGAGTGAGTGGGAGGCGGTAAGCACTTACGCACGAATCTGCCTTCGGACGGACAGAGATCCGTGCAGAGAATTTAAGGCATAACACGCACAGCTTACATATGAATACTGAACGGATAACTGGCCATTGTACGCAATTCTGGAGCCGGTTCCATGTCCAGCTGCTGCAGTAGGATTTCTCTGAAGACCTGCCTTATCTCTAGCAAACCATTGTGAGAGTAACCCCTCCATTATCTGTCACAGGGAAAAAAGAAATTTAATTAATTTCATATTTTAGATATTTTTATACCCTGATTATGTCCAGGGGCGTAACTACAGGGGGGGCAAGGGGTGCGTTTGCTATGGAGCCTGAAGGAGAGAAGGACCCGTTGCGGCCACTCCGCCTGCAAGCTGTCAATGGATAATAGCTTAAAACAGCTCCATGTATGAGTGTATGTATAGCTCCATGTATGAGTGTATGTATAGCTCCATGTATGAGTGTATATATGTATAGCTCCATGTATGAGTGGATGAATGTATAGCGCTGTAGTGCTCAGCCATCATACATTGAGTGCTGAGCGCTGTTTTAAGCTTTCAGCCTCTGACAGCATTTGTCAGGCAGCGGTATTACCCCAACTCCACCTGGCTCCGCCCAGTCCCACCCATCCAGACTCGGGCCCCGCCTCCTTGCTATGGGGATGATTGCTGATTATGTCATAACTATTACAGTACATGACTTAGTAAATACCATTACCTAAGCTGGTGTTCCATATATTTTTTCTGGTCTGGTCCAAGCAGGTTTTTGCGTAAGTTTTTTTTTGTGTTTTCACCTATTTTATTTTATAAGAAACTGTTGTGTATGTTGTTTGTCAAGTTTGTTATTCTTTTGTAAATAGCCATTGTGATGCTTATATTGAATATCAATGAATAAGTTCATGTCTCTGTGTTCTTATGGATTCACGTGTCAGACCGGCTATTATTAAACGCTACTTATTGGTAACAGAAGAGATCATTCTGAGTTTATGATACTTCTGATGACGTATAAGTGTGTTGGATTTGTGTAAAGGGGAACCTAAGACCTCCTGGGAATCGTCTTGGTGGTGGCAGTTCATTAGTAATAAGTTATATTTGGGGTGGGAGAAGGGGCATTAATCATTGCACAATGCACCAGGTGGATGTTGTGATTAACCCCTTATGTCACATAAGTCACGAAGGCCTGAGATGAGGTCAGGGTCATGACAAAGTGCTAGCTTTTCAGCTGATTTGATGGCCAGCGTTTTCTGTGCAATGAATTCTAGTATAGAGCAAGATTCAAATATTTCTTTACACAGTTACTGAATGGTAGCAAGAAGAATAAAGCCTTATAAAAACATTGATGTGTGCCCTCAATGTCTCCCGCTGTTACAGAGCTTCATTTGAAGGATTCTGGCATAAGCTGCATCGTCTGCTGCCAAATCAGGCCTGAAGATTATGACCCATTATAAGAACATTTTCCTTCACCACTGCCTGGAACAATTATGTGCAATCCACGTTGTCACCATTTTAGGTGTTCAAAACGAAAACCAACATTTTATTCAATCATTTTTGTTTATATTTAGGAAGATAAATTAAACTTTAAAGCTTTTGAGAAGAGCGTTACAATTAAATAATAAAACTCATTTAATATGTGCCTTATAAGTGTCGTGCTTTAATAAGCTTAAATGAGAGTTGACAGCTGGTTATGGAATTCAGTTTGAGATCTATGTGAAATAGCTTAAACTGACGCAGGGGTCGATAGACTATAGAATCTAACAGATCCGAGGTGAGCAAGGGAAGGGCCAGCCACTAGGCAAGACTGGGTAATTGTCTAGGGTGCCGGGCCTGAGAGGGCTGCAAATCTTTTGGCAGTGCCGCAGCTCCCCTCTTGCCCCTGCTGTGACACTCGCTTTGCACTCTGTAGTTCTGTCTGATCGGCTGAGCGATACAAAGTGAGCGGCTGAGGTTTGGGTGTTTGATAACAGTCGATCAGCTGTCAACAAGCGGCTCTGCGGATACTTCTGCTTTGGCGACTACTTTGTTATACACTGTACTACAGGGGGTCCAGTTCCAAATATAAGCACAGTGCAATCCTTTATTCCGTGCCTGTGAGGGAAGTTCACTCCGCTTGCACATACAGCGCTACTGTGCCCTGGATCCTACCTCAATTTTTACACACACATCACCTTAAACTGGGGCGGGTCTCCAGCTGAAATGGTGCTTTTTGGAAAGGGACGTTTTCTCCCGGCCATTTCCGAAGTCATCTTGATATCGATTGCTTTTCCCTCAAAAGAGCAATGTAGAAAGTTATGCACTCACCAGAATGTCATATAACAATTGTGATAACGGAACTGCTCAAAACTTTAGGTGACCTTCTTCATCTTCTTCTTCTTCATCTTCTTCATCTTCTTCTTCATCTTCTTCATCTTCTTCTTCATCTTCTTCTTCATCTTCATCTTCATCATCTCCCTGTGTCTATGTAGGATTCCTCCCACACACCAAAAACATGCTGGAAGGTTAAACACACTAAGAAAACTACTGGTCAGCGCTGGGACAAATAAGATGAATACATTACATAAAAATAAGGTTTATCAGACACCTTCAAACCAACATATAAAGAGTTAGTGAAAACACATCTAAAAAATGAATTGACCGATATTATAACAGATAGCTACAAATGATGTCCTCTAATTGATACACTTTCATTCCTTATAGAGAATAAAGATGTTGCATCAAATAAGGACTAAAATAATGACTCCAAAGAAAGAACATACGTCTGTTTGATGCAGATTGTTATCAACATCTACACTTTTCCAGGCAGAATCCCAATTCAAAGAGTGTGGTGGGGTCCAGGCTACAGGGAAGAATAGAGTATCATTAGATTACAGATAGGACTGATTGACAGGAATAACACAGGGCAGTGAACATTTTCTAGTCATGGCTTAGGCCTACAACAATCACATGTGGGAAATAGTGGGAATAAAAGGGATAAAAAAGGTATTTTGATGAAATGACCTTCATAGCAAGGCCTTCCAACTATGCTGAGGACAGAAGACATATTAAAGAGCAAGTGTTTGGAAACAGAGGGACTTTAAATCATGGAGGAAAAGCTGTGGGAAAGTTTATCCAGACTTGTCAGATCTCGTAAATTGTGTCTTTATTGTTCCATATTATTGTAAACGAAAAGTATGGATGAGGCATAATAGAGGGAACATTGTATACATAAACTGGAAAGGAGGGAGGCATTTTTCAGAGGAAGAGGTGCAATAGAACACAAGGGCATGAATATAACCTGGAGGGTGACAGGTACAGGAGGGGACATTATATAAAGGAAGAGGTGTAATAGAACATGAGTACATGTGTATATACTGGAGGGTGACAGGTACAGGAGGGGACATTATATAAAGGAAGAGGTGTAATAGAAAATGAGGACATGTGTATATACTGGAGAGTGACAGGTACAGGAGAGGACATTATATAAAGGAAGAGGTGTAATAGAACAAGAGGACATGTGTATATACTGGAGGGTGAAAGGTACAGGAGGGGACATTATATAAAGGAAGACGTGTAATAGAACATGAGGACATGTGAATATACTGGAGGGTGACAGGTACAGAAGGGACATTATATAAAGGAAGAGGTATAATAGAACATGAGGACATGTATATACTAGAGGGTGACAGGTACAGGAGG
Source organism: Limnodynastes dumerilii (assembly GCA_011038615.1). Lineage (NCBI taxonomy): Eukaryota > Metazoa > Chordata > Amphibia > Anura > Limnodynastidae > Limnodynastes > Limnodynastes dumerilii. The sequence continues at coordinate 111,760 of WWET01004208.1, forward strand.
GGACATTATATAAAGGAAGACGTGTAATAGAACATGAGGACATGTGTATAACCTGGAGGGTGACAGGTACAGGAGGGACATTATATAAAGGAAGACGTGTAATAGAACATGAGGACATGTGTATATACCGGAGGGTGACAGGTACAGGAGGGACATTATATAAAGGAAGACGTGTAATAGAACATGAGGACATGTGTATATACTGGAAGG
>WWET01004208.1:117641-131063 GCA_011038615.1 Limnodynastes dumerilii
ACATGCTTGGGATAAATATAAGGGTATCCTAAATTGTAACCCAAATTGAGGGTAAATAGGGTCTAGGGTCAGTATAGGATTGAATAAACAAATGGGCAGACTAGAGGGGCCATGTGGCTCTTATCTGCCGTCACTTTCTATGTTTCTATGATTTTTGGAAAAGTTGCGGCGGTCTGAATTCGGTCCGTAGATAATATGTAAAATAAATCAAATAGTAATAAAAATAAAATAAAATAATATTACATAAAGATCAGAAATAAAAAAAAGTGTAAAAATACCCGTAAAAATAAAAATAGGTATTCAGTTAAATAAATAAATAACTAATAACAAATAAATAAGAACTATAATAATAAAAGTTTATAAACTGAAATTACGATTAAGAATATATTTCACTATTATTATGTTACGTTGGGGCCTGGTGTTTACGTACTCTGTGTGCGGACATTTCAGGTACACAGAAGGGCTGCACGTGCACTTACCGCGCATGTACTGAATTTAGGACACCAAATTCTAACATACAGAGTTTCCACTTAGGTCTGGATCTGGTCCATGAGTAGTGTTGTTCCATGGTTATACATTTTAGTATCCAGTTCTAGACAAATAGGATAAGACACAGATGTCGGTGCTTCAATCACCTTGCTGCTATTAATGCACACCTGGATGATGCACACACCGGCAGAGAGCATGTGACACTGTCTGCGTGCAGGGTTCTGGAGATGATCATAACACTCATATACCTTATATTATGTGTGTGAATATGATTGATTATTGTTTAGATGACTATAAGATTAGGTAATGACTATACTAATATAATACCTATTGCATAGTGGATGGTAAGGCATCAGCAGCCTTTTCAGACCTTGGGCTAGATTTACTAAGCTCGGGAAAGGAAAAGAGGTGTAATTCTGGAAAGACAGACTGTAAGTGTGTCCTCAGGGATGAGTGTGAGCATTAAAGGATGCGCTGTTATGAAGTCTCATATAACCGCATTGCCGGTAACTTTACTGTGTCTCTACTTGCATTAAAGCATAGAATACAGTACCATACACTGATAGAGTGTTATCATATTATAGGACCGGATCCACAGTGCAGAACGTTATGCGTTGTGCGCACCCCAGATGTTACGCCAGTGTTACGTTAGTTCTGTACGATGCCATTTCCTAGGAAATAGGGCTGTTCCGCTCCGCCTGCTAACGTGGGTGGGGGGGAGCATGGCAATTGTATAGTGTGGGAGGGGGTTCCCACAGACGCGCGGAGCAGCGGTCATGAGAACGCTTTATTTAAGGCGTAAAGCTGCCATAAAGCCCGCACGAGACAGAGGAGTGACAGGGGGCGTGCACTCCCCTCCCTCTGTTGGATGGACACACCCCCCGCACGTTCGCAAAGCGTGCAAGAGTCTGGACCCGATCCATAAGAACTACACTGTATGGTGGTGCCATTACTATAAGTCCTATCGGGATTCTAGAGCCAACCTTAGAAGAGAATACTGCATAATACTCAACACTTCTGACAGTATAAAGATAGTCCTCATGTATGGTTCAAGCCATGGTCTAAAGCTTCTAGTAATTGAAAGTTAGCAGACAGTTCCATGTGCCACAAAGGACAGGCGGCAAAGTTGGAGATCCACAGCAATCCTTAATAGTCCTCCGTATCAGCAGGATGAGTGGTAATAATTGATTGGATAAAGAGGGCGTGCTCCATGCGTCTGTGAAGCTTTCCTCGTGTGTCCGACCTCCGTTCCCGGTCTTTGGATCCAAGCTCAATCGCAAGTTGCGTGTCACCAGGCAGTAACGTCTGACAATATGTTGTTGTATATCTTTTATTTAAATGTATCTCCTCAATTATCACATGAAAACCAATCTGATTGTGTATTGTGTATGCTTACAGAATGCACACATTTAATGTATTTCTGTTCAGCGTATCCCCCACGTCAGCAAGCCGAATCACCCCCATAATCTCTTAATAAAACATAGTTTTAAGCTCTTTCAGTACATAAAATATTCACATTTTCAGATGACACATCACAAACCATGTCTGTATTATATCATTAAGAACATTTAATTTGTTAAGACTCTTGGTAATTGAAGGGAGGGAATGTGAAGGCAGATGTAGGAGAGTATTTCAATAATTGCTTGAAAAAACAGAAATGACAACACTGAATAAAGGAATAATGTGAAGCTTTGAAAGGTTGCAGCGCTGCATGATATTAACAGCAACATTAAACATCAGCTGCGCTCAGTGACGTTTTTACTTAGCAAATGCAAAGACTTTATCTGATAGCGCCAGAAATACGCAGCAAGGTGATCAGCGAAGGGCATCGTCTCTTTATATATAGATATATATATGGTGCATTGGTATTATTTGGCTTATCTGACCTGCAGACATTTATTTACCTAAATGCAATGTGTTGCCTCATTTCTTGGCACACTGCATGTCTGTGGGTGTAATTGGCACTTGCATTTGACGCATTATATTCTTAGTTTTTATTCTTCGATATGTGGCTTTAGAATCAGCTGAACATGGGCTGTGATACCTACAGTATTCTGGCCACGATCCCCTTGCTTGCATGTATAAATACTGTATATTGCTGGGCACCATAAATACATATGATTAAAAAATAGCCGACATGAAATATATATGGATTACTAATCTGTGAGACCGGATCCAGACTCCTGCACACTTTCCGTACATGCGCCGATCTGTCTGTCTGATAGAGAGAAGGGAGTGCACGCACCCTGTCACTCCCCTTTCTCGTGCCTTAAGTCCATCATGCGGATCAGCGGTCTGTATGAGCCCCCTCCCACACTGTACAATTACCATGCTTCCCCCCGCCCACTTTAACGGTCAGAGCGGAAGCCCATTTATTCTCAGCTGAGTTCCATACAAACCTTGCTACGTTAGGGGTACTATCGTAACCACAGCGTAACATCTGGAGGGCACATGCGGCCTCCAATCAAATCAGGCCACTGATGCACTTATCCACTTAAACGTGAGTAAGTAGCGTAACGTTTTTGTGTCTGGATCCGGCCCCTGATCTGATCTTAATCACGTTTATAATTATTCTCACAGCTATATTTTATGTTATGATGTCCCTGGCAGCCCGATTGTCTACACTTATTTTTCCAAAACAAAAGTCCATCAATGCGAGTAAGTAAAATAAAGCTGTAAACAAACAGAAACATAGTTTTGTACCATTTTAATTGGATTTTCAGTTCATCCATCAGACCGAATACCACTACATAGCAGACAGCTGTGTTTATTCAAAGTCCACTCCCTACACTTCAACAGCAACATCTATGAAAATTTGCAATCGCACATCGCTGGGCTGGGACGAAAAAACAACCTTGGAATATTAAACACTCACCCAGCATCACAGACATAATAATTCAAAGCAAAAATAGTTTCCTAATAACCTATTGTATATAAATGGACAATATTTACTGAATAAGCAGTCACAGTACAGCATAAAACAAACTGGCCATTTACAATAAATAATGAAATCATCCTATATTAGAACACGCTGAAACCATAACCTTGTATAATAGTTTTAAAAGCCACTTATTTTGTGTCTGGAATACATAACCTTGAAATTATACGAAAAACCTAAGTTAAGTTAAGTTACCTGTTAAGCAGGTGCTCCTTCATGTCAGAGTGATAATTAGATATTGTGGATGGTGGGACAGTAAGAAAAACTGGTGGCCCCAAAGACTTTAACTGTAAACAAATTAAGGGTGTTTGGCCAGAGGGCAAAAAGAACCTCCAGACCTTCCCACCAGGAGGAGCTGTAAAGGAGAAAGACCTGGAGAAGAGCGGCGGACCAAGGCATTTATCAGACCCATGGGGCCCCTTGCTTTTACCCAGGGGATGAGATGCACTAACTGGGAAGCCGCATAATAGTTCCTGAAATTCGGCAAAGCAAGACCCCCGCCCAACTTAGGTTGACATAGCGTTGCAATCTTAAGTTTAGGTTTCCGCCCTGCCCATTTAGAAGTGGCGGTATGGACATTTAGAAGTGGCGGTATGCACATTTAGAAGTGGCGTATGGACATTTAGAAGTGGCGGTATGCACATTTAGAAGTGGCGTATGGACATTTAGCAGTGGTGTTATGGATATGTAGAAATAAATTAAGTGAATTAAGATTTTTAGCTTTTCAATGAAGTCAGTGGGAGAAGTGACTGTATGACACCCCTCGTACACCCCCTCACTTTGGTCCCTGATGTAAATGTTATCTTATCTCCATTACTTTTCCTAGAAATGCTTTGCCTACCTGCTAATTTAAATGGAATTATCATTATCCGTATCCCACAGATAAATCAGAAAGGGTTAAGTCCTTTCATACGTCTCCCTCATGATAGAAGCCAGCACAGCCCCGGCCAGTGCAGAATCCTTGCTGCATGTGATAGCAATTTGCTGTCTTTCCCCTCAGAGTTCGGAATCACAGACACTCCTCTAATTTGTTTATTCAGTATCATTATAATCACTCAGGAAACTTTTTATTTGGGTTCAAGCCTTACAAGGTCTTAACTTGGTTTAATTCCTCTGCACTAATTCCCTTTCTAAATGATTATAAACGCTGTCTGGGCCAGTCACAATAAGAGCAGATTCTTTGTTCTGTACGTTATATTTGTACCAGACATTTTTATTCGCTGTCAAGAGCTGGAAAATAATACAGCAAATCAGAATTCAGAACCGGATCCCGACTTCCAAAAGAGAGCATTTTCCACACGCTTTTTGCATTTATGAATGCACTCATAGGGCCAGATGTTGCCCATAGCAACCAATCAGATTTTAGCTGACATTCTCTAGTATGTAAAAGGAAAGTGAGAGCTAGAATCTGATAGGTTGCTATGGGCAACATCTCCACTTTTCCAAACCCGCAGCTTAGTAAATCTGGCCCCTAGTGATTTTCTGCATGGATCTGAATCCGCAAGATCCAGAAATCTATACTCTTTTTACTTCTGATGGCTGTCCGACGGCAGGGTGGGTCTGCTCGCTAGTGGGCACTGGTATAGGCGTGCCCGATACATGCCAAATTCTGACTCCCTTTCCCTCTTTATTTTAAATGAGACCGGCGCGCAAATCTTAAGGTAAGGGTCTCTGCTGGGCCATCCCAGCACTCGTATCAGATCACCGCTGGCGCTGCGCTTGGAGTTTTAAGCTCAGTGCGATCTTTAATCTGGTTCCGGTCCATAGACTTAACGACTGCACTGGACTGAATTATGTATTATTTTATATTATAATAGAATATATTATGCTAAACCAGGGGTGTGGAAGGTTTTTTCTGCCATGGATATTTATAACATCATTTGCAACATCACATACAAAAACACCAAATAAAAAATGAGCCCACTATATTTGGTCACAAATATAATTAACTCAGCCCCTTATGTGAGCTTTGGAAGAAAATGGTAGCGGTCGCCGGGGATCCAGCTGCTATCACATGCAGACTGCTCCCCAATGAGAATTTCCAGCTGCTATCACATGCAGACTGCTCCCCAATGAGAATTTCCAGCTGCTATCACATGCAGGCTGCTCCCCAATGAGAATTTCCAGCTGCTATCACATGTAGGCTGCTCCCCAATGAGAACTTCCAGCTGCTATCACATGCAGGCTGCTCCCCAATGAGAACTCTGATCAGGATCCCAGCTGCCACCAGGGATCCAGGAGCAGATCGGGATCCGGAGCCTGCAGGACCCTGCCATGTGGTGCATCCTTCACCTTCGGAGCGCTAGAAACGGGTAAAGTGATTTTAGCCTAGTGCATCGGAGCTCTAGAAAACACGTCCACAAGTCAAGCCTCCCCCCCTCGTGAGTCCTACCTGTTGTGGGCCATATCAAATGATTTTGTGGGCTCTCGGCCCGGAGGTTCCCTACCCCTGCTTTAAACCATGCATTAAAATCATTTTTGGACCTGTATCCGCATTCTGTATGTACGAAGTTCTAATACTCCACATGGAAAGGAAAGAGAGCTTCCATGTCACTCATCTCTCACCGTTATGCTGCCATAGACCTGAAGACCTATCCTTAAGTCTCCCGTGCAAGTTAGTGGTCACACAGACGGAATTGTTATATTCAGTCCATGCTGTCGTATTTAAATGTCCCTTTCTTATCTGCCCACCTTGCAGAGTTTTGGAGAGCGGGTGGGATGGGCAGAGTTTACCAAGCAATTTGCATTAATACACTGACAGACAGCACTTTGAATTAGCCAAATGCTTCTTTCATGGATTCATTAAGCTGGTTACACACTAGAGAGATGATTGGACGGATCAGCCTATAATCGGGATATTGGTAGGATTGGCACTGTAGCGTGTAGGCAAGACAGACATTATTTATTGGGTCCGATTATCTAATCGTTTGTAATTCCTGACCCATCTGGGCCACAAGGTAACAATATCATGTAGCGTGTGGGTATTTCTGATAACTGGACGCTGTCCGATTGTTCTGTCATTCTATGAATTTTGGCCATTTCTCCCAGAATCCCAGGTGCAATAGTCTATACTATAGCCTGTAGCCTAAACACATAGGGGATGCGGTTTTAGTCCCCAGTCAGAACTTCTCGTTTCCAAAAGTTCCTTTTTCTATTTCGAATCCTAACCATTTTATCATTTTTTTTTCAGAATGGGTGAGTATGCCGATCGCCACACCCATTATCATTCGGAAGCCGCCGATATACCTATGCCGCCACTATCGCCGGACCGAGGGAAAGGTGAGTAACCTCTCCAGGGTGCGGTTAGGTAGGGTTAGGGTCAGGCTGCAGGGGGAGGCAGGGTTAGGGTCAGGCTGCAGGGAAGGGACAATTAAGGTCAGGCTGTCAGGAAGGGAGAGTTAGGTTTAGGGTAATGAGAGGGGAGGGTTAGAATTAGGGAAAGGATTGGGAGAATTTTTTGAATTACTTGTCGGAACACTGAAAGTTCGGTACTCCGTGCATTGATTGCTCTATCTCATCGAGGCATAAGCAATCGTAATCCCAGCCAGTTCGAAACCGTCTGGGAGGAAACGGCCCTATCGAAACAGGGCCCTTCTAAGCGGGGACCCACACCCCTAATGTACAGTATGGGTGTTCCTTTTATGTTAGGGCTGATTCACAAGTGCGAAAGCCTCGTGGATACAACCATACGCACTGAAAAAGATAAGCTAGTCCTCTACCACTAAGTTGATTAACATATGGTTTGGCGCTTGCCTATGCGTCTTGTATATATGTTTTTAATGCCATTAGACCTTTAAACACTATAGAAAACATTTATATAGTCATTCATTATTCATATTTGTAAGTTTTTTTATTTATAAAATAAAACATTAAAATAATGTTTTAAATGTAAAGTTAATTGCAATTGCTCCAATTTTTTTTTTTTTATATAATAAAAAAATAAACATAATTGTAAAAAGTATATAAACAGCAATTAGTATACAGGACACAGGTAGCTCTTTGTGGCATTATTATAGTTAAATTGCTAAATGAATTTAATAGTAATATAATAGTATAGAGATAAATACAAAGAAGTTTTGAGTTTACTGTTTAATTGCGGTTTAGTGAATGCTGATGAACTTTTAGTACCTAGACGGCCTCTGTGTGATCCACAATAAGGAAACACATCCGCAATCAAATCCAGCACTTAGAAAACCGTCCAAAGATGGCAGTCGCGAGACAGGGGGTGGTTAAACGCTCTTATGTATCTTGTCTGTGCATATAATTAGGTACGTTCACATATTCTCTCCAAGTGTGAATCAGGTCCACAGCCATTAGCTGAATGGCGGCTGTATCACTGTTTGAAATAAGCTGAAAATAGAAATTTGCTATTGGGACCGTTCCCAGTAGCGAGAGGCTGCGTCAGTAGTGACGAGTAGATTAGTCTGCGGCAGCTGCAGCTGGTAAAAGGTTAGGGTTAGGGCTAAGAGGAAGGTTCAGGTTAGGCTTCGGTGCATGAGGGTTAGGGTTAGGGCTTAAGAGGAAGGTTCAGGTTAGGCTTCGGTGCATGAGGGTTAGGGTTAGGCTGAGTGGCATGGAGCATTAGGGCTAGGGCTGAGGAAAGGGAAGGTTAGGGTTAGACTGCGTGAAAAGCAGGGTTTGGGTTAGGGAAAGGTTAAGGGTAGACATTGGCTAAATACTACCTGTTGGCGGATGACTCTTCGCATCTCCAGTAGTCACATCTCCGCCTTTCCTAAAATGCAGGTTGCTAGCAATTGCCGGCAGTCTGTAGTGAACCACACTGTCATAGGGCCAGATTGCGATGCAGTAATCACAGCTGTCTTACCTACGCTGTGTGTAAATCATCTGCCAACATGGAACTGCACTTGTGTGATACAAGTAATTCCACATCGGATTGCTGCATTGCGTGTAGGGCGGGCTCACCACCCATGGAACGGATTCACACTCACGATTTTGCTACTTTTCCCGTGTGTATTTTTAGGATCGGATAAACGGCGCATGTATAGAAACTTTTTTTACGCAAGCTACGTAGGATTTATACACGGAAATCCATTCGGCGCAGACTTTACACCGCGCTTAGTGAGCTACGTCCGAGGGGGCGTTCCAGACCTCCGTACATAGTAAATTAAGTGAAAGTGGGTGGGGGGGGCATTTAAATGGGCTAAAATGGGCGCGGTTAGGAAAGTACGCACAAACCTAAGCAATTTAAGCACCATTATACGCACGGAGAGTTAAGGTCGCCCCATGGTGGCAGAAGCCCATGAGTGTGAGGGGAGTTTCCTTGAACCTTAGCTGAGTGATCACAGGTAATTACACGGTAAAGTAAGGTAGAGCCCAGTCCTCGTAACTCCCTTCCGCACACTGGAGATCACAGGGGAGTGTAATGATCTCGGGCTGTATTCAGAGATCCGGCTTTAACGATAGTTCTGTGCGTATTTTTAGGATCGGATGGATTTTGCATCACCTGCGCATGCGTAGTAATAGTGATACGCCGTCTACGTTGAAGGTAAGGTCGGGAATGGCTAAGGAGTGGACTTGTGAATCGGGCAGAGAGTAATGCGACAATAAGTGCGGTGGAAATATATGGACCTAAGGATTTGCATAGAAATGGGCGGGGGGAGGCATTGAGATGAGGGAAAGTGGGCGCGATTACAGAGTTAGGGCTGGTAATATACACAACTAATACACATAGGGTCGGAAGTGAGTGCGGCCAGATAGGGCAAGTCAATGCAGGTGGAAGTTTAGGTCCGGCCGGAGGTTGCGAGGGGAGTGACTGTTTTTTCTGGTGGGAGTAACCTGCTCCGACCTGCCACTTAGTTGTGTATATTTGTGTATATTTGCGGCCCGATCGCTGACGGATCTCTGAATACAGTCCTCCTCCATGTGAAATATAGGATAGCATAGTCCGTACGTTCGTAGCCACATGGACTGATTCAGAGTTAGGAGCAACTGTACAGAAAGTGCAAAAATAAACCAGGAGAAACTATGATGCAATGTACAATGTGCAATGAGTTCCATTTTTTGTCATACAGGGAAAACATGAAACGTGATTTTGCTTCTTTTACACAAATAAGAAACAGCTTTTTTTTTCTCTAAACTCTAATTAAGAAGTTACACTATTGTACAAAACATCTCGTGTCAAGTCATTGTGTTTGCACATTTTACATTTGTTTCCTGCAGTACAGTTTTCTTTCACTCCACTGTCTGAGCAGTGAGCAATGGCAGTGTCCACAATACAGATAGAACAGGTCTGTAAAATAACATAACCTCTACCCATTCACTTTACCCATCACTCCACCTTTTATGGGCACCACAACCTATGTTCCTACTTTCAGTTTCCGACTTCATATCACCAGTTTAATTAACATGGAACAAAGGAACGACATGTTTATGTGACTAAGTCGGAACAAGCCCTGTAAATCACTCAAGTTGACCTTCTCTCTCCGGTTCAATATCAAATTAGTTTGTCATCATTATGGCCTATTCCTATTAATAAACTCTTGTCACCCAGCTACTAAAGCCAGTGTCCTATTCAAAGAAGGACAAGCAAAGTTCCTATTCAGCTTTCATATGCATTTGTATAAGTTGTTTGTGTAGTTTATGTATTATTACAGTGTAGCTATGTCCCAAAGGAAAGTACAATTTATTGATATCAGGCCGTGTTCACAGATCACTTTTTCCGAGCGATTACGTGCGTATTTTTAGGAGCGGAATAACAGCGCATGTGTAGTAGCCTTTTCCATGCAAATCATGACGTATTTACGCACGGAATCCTTTAGGCACGGACTTGCTAATCGCACTTAGGGAAATACGTACAGAGGGGCGTGGTTGTCTTCTATACGTTTATATGTGCATTTGAGGGTGCGGTTAGTTAGATACGCACGTACGTAACATACAGGCGTAAGTACACACGTAGAGATAAGGGCGCCCCATGGAGGCGGAAGTCACTAAAAACCCATCCGTGAGAGGGGGGTGTCATGGGTTTGGCCTTGCTATGTGCGTGCGTAAAACGCATGTAGTAAACACGGATCTGTCCATCGTTCCTGGAAATGGTTTTGCTTGAGAGAAGTCATGTGAAAGGAAACCATAATGGAGGACTCTGATCCGTTAGCAGTCATTGTGGAGAGGACATGACAGAATATGCGCATTTTCACACTGTTGTGCGTCTCATTATTGTGTTTTTATAACATTCTCATTATTACATTTTGTCACCAGATCAAACTCCATGTAATAGTTTTATTTCTAGGTTATCTTAAAGGACCCGCAGGCTGGAGAGCTGCGATGGTGTAACGCCCCCCACCATAAATATAAAGGATTGTGTGGTTTAATAAATGATTCAATTCTGTTTCTGAACATTCTAAAAGTTTTGATTGTAAATCTCGTTAACGGCAGTTTTGGAAAGAAAGATTAGTTCATGGTAAGATTTAAATGTACAATTTTATTACTATCCTGCTTGTGTGTATATATTGATTGTTTATTCCCGGTTCCCTCTTGGCCCTCTGCCTCTTACCCATTTTAAGATCTGTCAGCGTCCTAATAAATCTGTTGATGACGTGGCAGAGGGTCTTTCTGCCAATTCATATTAATGACATCATATCTGGACCTAAAATATTGCACCAGGCATGGAGGTTAATATTAGAAGATGGTTTCCGCCCTGTGTGCAGCCATCTTACAGTCAGAAAACTGGTTTGAAGGCTGTTTGTGTTTGTGTTTATTTTATAGTTTGTTTTTTAATAATTCCTCTACAGTTGTTTTGACTTTAATCTGCGTTTACTTTGTTTTGTAGAGGATTTAGTAAAAACCTTCTATCAGATGTCAAAACACAAACAGAATCTGATCACAAAGCAGGGGTGTCAGAACCCTTTTTAATACCCCTTTCAGATCGATCGCCACTAAAAACCCGGGTTTGGAAAGGCAGCGGGGTCCTGGTTCCGGGTCTAATAACGCAGGACTTAGACATGGCAAAAAAGAAGTTCTTTTCCCGTGTCCAGTGGCAATGAGAAAGGTGCTGACCCGGGTTTTTCCAACCCGGGTTTCACATAATACACCTGATTGGAGGGATTTGTTTACTGTTGCTATGCACCAGACCCTCCCCGGGAGCCGATTGCAGCCCTTTCATAATGTCAGGGCAGATTCGGGACCCAAAATTTCCCGGGTCTATCCAGCTGGACTTTACAGGGCAAATCACCCAGCAATAACCCAGGCTGATAAATCCGGATAATTGCTGAGATGGAGATCTGAAAGCGCTATAAATGGGAAGCCAGTATATCATTTATATCATTTATATCATTTATATCATTTATATCATTTATATCATTTAGGTTGGTGCCGATGAATCATTAAATATGGTTCCTTTCACTATCTCCCTCTGCCCACATGATAATACCACACACAGTACAGCACCCATGTCACATGATCATGTCACACACAGTACAGCACCCCTGTCACATGATCGTGCCATCATATTTTTTTGCCCTCGGCTCCAGCACCTGTCACAATTTAGTTTTTATTTATAATCACACAAATAACAGGAACAATAGTGATTGTTTTTATATTTGTCAGTCTCTATGCACGACAGAGGGCTCAATAACCATTATTTCATCTTAAGTTGATTTTTTTTCCTGGAAAACGTGTCGATTTTTACGTTTATTTATCTAGTTTAATGTCATTTAAATTGATTTAATTTTCTGATAAATAATTTTTTTACGCTATATCCACAGAAACATTTTTTAATAAATATATTTGCAATATTCCTCACATAATTGTGCGATGCACCTCGCTGTCTGCATTCTGATATCTGTGACGTCACTCAGAGAATGAGTCATGATCCAAAAATGGTTCTGCCAGGGAGCGCTGGTGAGTGGGAAGATCGGAGCAGAGATGGGCATTGGTTCCTATGGCAGCCCTGCATAATGATACCATTGTAAAGCTCTGTTTATTGCTGAGAGAGCGTCTTACGGAGAAAAGGGAAATCTGCTAAATTAGACGGCTGTTGTTGCAATGAGACCACTGAGACATTCACACAGTTACACTGTTACCCACTGAACATGATCACAGTTCATTCCAGGTGGACGAGGCCGTGTGATGAAACAGCAAATAAACCGGCAGCTACAGATCTCCTGAACTAACTATTATATATATATACTGTATATACCACCGTATAAATAAACTGGCAGCTACAGATCTCCTGAACTAACAATTATATATATACTGTATATACCACCGTGTAAATAAACTTTCATTGTATTTATGCAGAAATATATTTAATTTTACCCGCAACGTTTTATACGAGAGAGAGAGAGAGGAAGAGAGAGAGGTAGAGAGAGGAGAAAGAGAGAGAGAGAGAGAGAGAGAGAGAGAGAGAGAGAGAGAGAGAGAGAGAGAGAGAGAGAGAGAGAGAGAGAGAGAGAGAGAGAGAGAGAGAGAGAGAGAGAGAGAGAGAGAGAGAGAGAGAGAGAGAGAGAGAGAGAGAGAGAGAGAGAGAGAGAGAGAGAGAGAGAGAGAGAGAGAGAGAGAGAGAGAGAGAGAGAGAGAGAGAGAGAGAGAGAGAGAGAGAGAGAGAGAGAGAGAGAGAGAGAGAGAGAGAGAGAGAGAGAGAGAGAGAGAGAGAGAGAGAGAGAGAGAGAGAGAGAGAGAGAGAGAGAGAGAGAGAGAGAGAGAGAGAGAGAGAGAGAGAGAGAGAGAGAGAGAGAGAGAGAGAGAGAGAGAGAGAGAGAGAGAGAGAGAGAGAGAGAGAGAGAGAGAGAGAGAGAGAGAGAGAGAGAGAGAGAGAGAGAGAGAGAGAGAGAGAGAGAGAGAGAGAGAGAGAGAGAGAGAGAGAGAGAGAGAGAGAGAGAGAGAGAGAGAGAGAGAGAGAGAGAGAGAGAGAGAGAGAGAGAGAGAGAGAGAGAGAGAGAGAGAGGGGGGAGAAAGAGAGAGGGAGAGAAAGAGAGAGAGAGAGAGAGACAGAGAAAGAGAGAGAGAGAGAGAGAGAGGGCGTGATCCAGAGCTACGGC
>WWET01004209.1:9989-36134 GCA_011038615.1 Limnodynastes dumerilii
TATATACATATACATATATACACATACATATATACACACACACACACACACACACACACACATACACATATATATATATATATATACACTCATACATATATATACACACACATATATATATATATATATATATATATATATATATATACACGCAATAAATGTGCATATTGTTTTTTGGTATCTTAAGTTAAGCGAAGAGATCAATTTCCAGCTGAGTTGTGCTGTGTTTTTTAATAAACCAATGTTTCCATCACTGATGTGACCTTACTCTGAAGCGTTTAGTTAAAACATGCAAATATTGTATAACTACAAGATCCATCATACTGTCATGCATATAGTTTGCCATCTCCAACACATTTCTCCCCCTTCAAAAATCAGAAAGCGATTAATCTTTGAAAGATGTAACTTGTGTATGTTGATTAGTTTGTCATGTGCATGCAACACTGTGAAGCGGTCATTAACTGTTTGCTCCGTTATTATTATTATTATTATTATATGCAGATTTGTCCTCTGACAATGGTGCATATTTTTGCATTCCACAAAACTAAAGCTGGGTAAACATACATAAAATTTTACACCTTACAATATATGTAACAAGATTACAAATTGAAGTCCGGATGCGCTTACATATTTAAGTGTACACACTGATGTGATTGTCTTCTCCCATAACCCTTTGCTCAAACTATCAAGACTTTGCTGTCCTTGCAGCAATATATAAGAAAGTATTCGTAAGCTCATTAAGAAGGGTGGTAAGTGTGTACACATTTCAGAAATGGAACAACGTTGTTTGATTGATCATCGGTAAAATGAGGTTGTTTATAGAATCCAAACGGATGATGCGTTAAACTCTGAAACAATTGTTCATGATTGTTGGAGCATACGCACTAATCAGATATTGTTTAGTGTACTTGTTTATTGTGTGATCTGAACAATATTTGGATGATTAACATGTAAAGGCTGATCCACAGTTGAAATAGTAAAAATAGGGGCAAATGTGAATTTTGGCAAAAGCTTGTTGATCTGTAAACAGAATGATTCATGAAGTGATGTTTTATAGTTCAGCTCTAAATTAAAGCTTCAAAATAATGCAATATGCAAAATCAGACAGTATTCAACCTGCATGCAAAAACAATAAAACTAATTTGCACCCCTCAGGTGGCAGATTGGTTTGTTCGGGTGCAAATTTGTAAAGACGCTCCTTACTCTGGTTTAGCCCTGCAGTGTACCAAACCTAACAGATATCCTATGCAGCCTGTAAAAAATGCTAAACCATTCTGCTGTTGCCCTGCAGCTATCTTAAAACAGAGCACGTGCTGACAGCTAAATTGCTAACACCAATATGTACAGGTAGGATTATATCCTGAGACTATGCATTATACTTTTAAAGGTTTCTTAAATTAGTGCCTCTGTTGAGATGGCTCAGACACATAGGGCCTGATTCTATATTGCATTTAGGCACGGTGTTCGCTCGTTTGCATATAGTTTGGATGCAGTGTTAACGTCGCCCCAATCTACTGCAAGGGTTAGCACTAACATTGCACCCAAACCCTTTTTGCAATTCGAATGCTTAACGTTGCGCTGATGAGCATGCTGGTGTTTGGAATACTGCAAGCCTTTAATGGCAGCCTGGGCTTGCTGCAGCTTGTAGTGATCTTTTTTTTTTTTTTGCTAGTTATTTCCTGCCATGTTGTATTCAATTGGCCTTGAATACCTAAAATACTGCATCACCCACATTGTGTCCTGCATGTTTACCACGTGATTCAAAAATTCTAATAGTAATCTGGAGTTTTAGAGTGACGTTCCCCTGACTTATTGGTTGTGATGTGTGTTCTCACAGGGAATAGAATGAGGCCCATAGAGAGGGATATGTCTGATATCTCTGCTTAAAGCTGTGTACACTCTTCTCCAATTTTTACAAGACCACCCTAGGAGGCATAATGTAAGAATCAGGAAAAGAATTGGAAGCAGTAGTCACCTAGCTTACACACTTAAAAATCAGGAGATCCAACCGCCTACCACTTTAAGCATGTTTAAGAATCGTTTGACCCAACCAGGAAACCATGATGAATTAAATGTAATGAGTGGTCTTGTGAGCGCTTACGCTTCTCCATCATCTGATTAATAGGCCAGTCGGAGGTCATATTGAACAGGTTTTGTGTAAGTGTGCTCGCAGTTTTGTTATCTTGAAACATTCCATTTACAAAGTAGATTTATTCGAGCCACACAGAATGCTGATCAGAATGTGTGCATCTTAATACCTAGGTTATGGTGTAGGCAGGCATAGGCAGCCTTCCGCACTTCAAGTGTTGTGACACTACAACTCCCAGCATGCTCCAACAGATAGGCAAAGCATGATGGGATTTGTAGTTTCACAACACCTGGTGTGACACAGGCTGCCTACGGTACCTCATTTGCATGTCACTGCACCATCAGTATTCCTATTTTTCACATTTCCATATTTAATTATTGTGTGTTCCACTTTCAGCTGAACAGGTAATGGCCACAAGGAAAGCTCTGCAAGAAATCCCCATCTTGATGCCGCAGGTTGAACAGCAATCATTTCAGATAATAGAAGAGGAGACACCTGATTCTTATAGCAGGCAGATCTCCTCTCCGGTCAAGCTGCATACTAAGTACATCAGCAATGATGAGTCCAAAGAAAACATCTCTCCTGCTGAGTTTGAAAATATTACTAAGGAGGAAAAGAGTGAAGTCACTGGGGCAGAGGAAAGCAGCGTCGGCAATGTCTGTGGTCCACCTTCCGATATAAGTGACCCATGCACATCTGATTACTGGGACAACCGCTCGGGGTCTTGTGCTCCTACACCTAGGGCTGAGACCTTTCTGACACCTGGTAGGAACATAGACAGCCAGCAGGAGGCGTGCACTACGCCAATGGATTTCTCTAAAGTCACTGTGGAGGAACTGGGGATATCCAGTGCGAGTCTTCTAAAGTATGCAGGTAAGGTGCTGCCGATGTTATCATACTTGTCTGTTTATGCTGCGGCCTCGGTTCCTCCAATCACTTTAATAGGCTCCTATGTCATCCAGCCGCTGTAACGGAGACACAAATTGCGGATTTTCTCTGTTTGTCCATGTAGTTGTATGAGCTTGGGAAATCCATTCAACACTCATCTCTGAGTGCAGATCTGATACTGGGAAGGAAGACAGAAGGGTCTGGAAGACAATCGCAATGAGGAAAGCAAGTCAGATGCTTTGCTGTATGGGGAGAGGAATTAGTAGCAGAAAGAGAGACGTAGTAATGTCACGTTATAGGTCATTGGTACGGCCTCACCTGGAATACTGTGTTCAGTTCTGGAGGCCAGAAATACATAAATATATTACAGACTGAGCAAAGAAGGACAACTAAAGTGGTGCTTAATATGTATCTATAGATGAATAAAGACTAGAAGAATGGAACCTGTATAGCTTGGAGTAGAGAAGGGAAAGGGGAGATATTTCACATATATCAATGGTGTAACCAGGTACAGGGTGGGGGTATTTTTGAAAGGAAGAGATGTATTGGGTCATAAGAGCATACAAACAAACTGCAGGGTGGTAGGTTTAGAAGAAAGGTGCAGAGAAATTACTGAGAGGGCGATTGATAGCGGTTGCAGTCCCCACTTCGACGGGATGCTTTTTTTTATGAATGGGTGAGTGTGTCCATTCGTTTTCACATACCTGCCAGACCCACCGCTGACTGCTCCGGAGAGGTGAGTAACTAATTTGCTGAAAGATAGCTACTGCGCATGCGTATTAGCTATTGTACGTAATTTACCTATCGTTTCGATACGTGGATTGCGTATATGCGGTCTTTAAGACTGCATGCGCAGTAGCTATCTTTCAGCAAATTACGACCGTCTTCCACAGACGGGCCAATGTGTGTATAGTGGCTGCAATCCCTGGAAGAGTAGCTTCCTGCGGTGTGACGCTGATGGAAGCTTGCGTCAGTTTCATACTTGCACAGATCTGACTATATATATATTATACACACACATATCTCACTGGTTCCTTATTTATAAAAAGTAAAGCAAATTGTCAAGCTATGCTTTACCTAGACATTCATGTGTATGTGGAATCTAGGCCTTATGGACATTTACAACATATGCTTCATTTAAGAAATCTTTGTTTAGCTAAATTTTAAGTGGTCCTGGATTTATTTCATGTGCAGGAAAATCCCCCCAATCCCTCAGAAAATACCGTCGCAGATCCAACATTGGCGTGCGCGGGTCTCCGGAAATGAACTTCCTCATCAAGCAGATCGCACTACGGAAAAGCATCGCAACGCCTGAACCTGAGCCCCCAGTAAGTGTCAGACCGTCATTCGTGGCATATCTATATGTATATATTCATACCGGTTCCAGATGTGGATAAACCTTGATCAAGATATTCAAGGCAGAGACATAATGCTACAATTACAGAACTTGTGAATAAACTGCTTGCATAAGAAGTAATATTGTCCTATTCATCTGAGCTCTGTTATATTACAAACACTCTAAAATTCAAACAATATCTTTCTAATAGGAAATATTGGGCGAATTTATACAATATACAATACAATACAATATACCGTATACTGTCCTTGTAGTAAAGTAATGCAGTATTAGAATAGGACTTCTTTTGTCAATTTCTCCCCCCTCCTCTGGAGTACTGTTGAAAATATTTAACGGAGAGTGTTTGTCCTTCTAGTCAAACCCCTTCTCATCTCCACGGAATTCTTTTCTCCGAGACAAAATCTCCGCTTTTCGGAATGCGTTCCAGGCAGTTGATGAAAACGAAGGTAAAGTTCCCTTCCTGCAGTTCACTGTGATGGTGAGGTGAAAAACAGATGGATCTTTGTGCCTGTAACATTCTCATGCATCCTTAAGTAAACCACGTAAGCTAATAATACACAGCTACCGTCTTTCCTCGAAAATAAGACCTAGTCATAAAATAAGCCCTACCTCGATTTTTCATATTTCCTGAAATATAAGCCCTAGTCACGTGCAGTGCGTCCTGACTCCGCTGAGCACCGAGGCTTCCCGGCCTGTGAGTGTCCGCACGCCTGGCCCATTGTTACTGCGAGCCTCCTTGGATCTGTCAGTGAGTGAGCCCCGCCTCCACAGCTGTGGTCTACTGTTGACAAATACTTTGGGCAGACTGGTGGTGCTCAGTGCACCGGGCTCTGAGCAAGTGAACTACAGTGTGCGCAGTGAAGGTGAGCGTCCATTTCCTGCTCAATAGGTGCCATTTTAGGCACCCCAGCTTCAGCTGTCTAACTCAACCACAGACTTACCACCAAGCTTCATCTCCCCTATACCAAAAAAAAAACCCATACATTTTGCTTCACTGCAAACCTGAATACAACAGGGGATAGATAAAAATAAAAAAATAAACCCCACCCCAAAAATAAGCCCTAGTGCCTTTTTTGAAGAAAAAAAACCATATAAGACCCTGTCTAATTTTCGGGGAAAGATGGTAGTAGCAAATATAAACACTGTACAACTCAGTGCCTTAAATATTTAGTTTAAGCAGTAAATGCCCTTGATTTGCATTTTGTCCATTGGTTTTGGAGGTAGATCCCATAGCAGATTGGTTTCATTAAATGTATAGTTGTTTCCCATATGTCAATTTTATATGCTGCTGTATTGCTCATGTAGCTATGTGACTTATCAGGGGTTAGTCATGTGAGTGAGGTTTATCCAAAAATTTTGTGACATTGCCAAATGCTACAGAAATCTTAATGACCCTATAACCGGTTTCATATCACTGCCAAATACCCGGGTTTTTGACGGTGATGTGAAATGTCCCTTTATCTAATGACCCAGGATTCAGACCTGGGGGGAAAAAAAAGTTTTTTCCTGGGTCTCACACTGGAAATGTGAAAAGTCCCGGGTTGTTTTTGAACCCGGGTCCTTCACAAAGACACCTGATTGGACAGATTTCTTTACTATTGCTATGGATATAGTAAACAAGTCGTGAGCAGGGAAAGGAGACAGGCTGCATTTTCCAGTACTTATAGGTCTCCTTTCTGGTCCATCTGCCTGCAATTTCACTATTCGCCACTATGAATTTAGCACATGTATGTCCCCTTTCTGGTCCACCTAGTCCCATAGTTTATTAGAAAGGGAAGTCCCCTTCATTTTGCTTTCCAGAGCAGTCCAGGAAATTCATGGCACATGTGAAAGGGTCGGACTGAGGAATTTTCTGGGTTTTTGTGGACTTATAACGTGGCTTATTTTTTATTTTTTTTTTTGACCCTGCAATTTGCCCAGGAAATAACCAGGTTGAAAATCCCAGGTTTTTAAAGTGTGATGATGTTACTTAACTCCCAAGCTTTTAAGGTTCATTTATGTTTGTCTATTGTCCAGACTATTTATAACCTAGAATAGTAGTAGGTATTTTTTGTTTTTCCTAATCTGTCTAATCTGTATTTAATAATTTCCAGGCACTGTAACGAAGCAGATTGCTGAGCCACCAATGAAAAGGAAGAAAGAATACGATGCTACATCTCCTGTGGACCCAAGTGTACCGTTATTCCCAACAAACACAATGGAAAACACACCAGTATGTACAGCCTGGACAAAATGGAGACCCCTGTTATTTAAATCCATAGCGACACTATAACATTTGTCCCTGATCTTCTGCATACATTGGAATGTATCACCTGAATGTTTTTTACTAAATAGCAAAGTCCCATTTATCTAATATAAGCTAGTTAACGTCTCTCAAGTATTAGACACTGAAAAGCACAATTTAGCTTCCACTAGAAGATGGAAATCTGGGAATTCTCTTATGATTAATCTTAATTTGTTTATCCTTATAGAAACACCTTCTAACCCACCTTCCAAAGAAGGTCCCTGATGATGACTGTTCTTTAGAACCAGAATTGGTGTCTGAGGTCCCCAAAGTGTCAGGTGAGAGCAGTGACCTTCTCCTCTGCTGGTAGAGCATGGTTCCTTTTGTAGCATATTAAGTGTCTTCATGTCCTCATTTGTTTGCCTTACTTATTATTTTGTATACTGCACAGAATCACCTGGTCGGATTATAATTATAACTGCTTGTTACACTGTGGGTTACATTGCCTGCTCATATGGGCCTTACAGTGTGAGCCACACATTGGACAGGTTGCCCTAGCTCCAAAATTTTGGGAGCCTTCCTTATCTGTCTATTTTACACTGTGTTTGGCAGCTGTTACACTGCTATATTGGTAAATCCAGTTTTGGTCTGTCCCTGTTCATTGAATGATCAGTTTACCATTTACATTGAAGTCTTCAATAACTAGTAGCTTTTCTGTCTAGGTTTGTAGAAAAACTCCATTTTCCTTTCTTCAGATACATCTTCTACCATGATTGCCATGTCACCTTATGGACATCTTAGCACACTGCTCGGTGTGTTGCCAGATTACTTGCCCATTAGTGAGTGAAGTGGTTGTAAAGTGATTTCTACCTTATAAAGCTACTTACTGTAGTGAGTTTCTAAACGTGTTAATTCTTTAGGCATTTCTATCACTGCTGATGTGAAGACTGAGGATGTCCCATCAAAACACAGATCTTCAAAGAAGAGGAAAGTGATGTTTGATCTTCCTTCACAACCTGACCAAGATCTCTCTCAGAAACCTGACAGCCACACTTCCAGCCCAGCCCTCCGTCCTGTTTTGAAAAAGACCCCTAGAAGAGATAACTTCCACTTCAGGGTGAGTGTCAGACTGCAAACCCCCCACAGGCCATTCCACTTGTGGTACTCATGGTATGGTAATTTGAAGACTTATGTGTACCTTTGATGTTGTTTATTGTGGCATAAGATGGATGCTGTCACTACAGAGGCCTAAATATTTTCTCTCTCTCTTTTTGTCATTTTATTTTTTCTTTATTTTTATAATGCTTGTTTGGCCATATTCTGCAATTTTGCTTTACAGTATGGAACCTCTGCTTCACGGTTGTTTTATACATTTTATATATATTTCCACAGTTTGGATTTATGGACGAGGACAGAGAGTTGTTTTTAGTACCTGAATCCTTCGACGATGGTGAGGAATTGTCTTGTTTCTGTGTAGAAAAGTAGAAATATCTTATTTGAGAATACTTGGTTATTATTTTACCTAGAAGCACATCTAGGCCTGTCATTCCATTCTTTGTTTGTATACATTAACTAGATATTATCAGGAACTTTCTCTGTCTTTTATCCTTGAACCAGATTATTATTATTATTCTATTAACTTTTTGATTTTTCTCTCTGTGATATTATCAGTATTGGTGTTTTTCTTTCTTTCTTTTTTATAAATCTGTGTCCACCTCTGTGATAACTCTTGTAGTACCTGAGTTTGCCTGGATGCCAAACCGTCCATTTCCACCAATGTTTTTTCAGCATATTGTAAAGTGACTGATTGTGGAAATCATAGGGAAGAGTTTAATGTATAAATAAGTATAGAAAAGAAAAATAGCACAGTGTCCTCTAGACGACTAAGCTGCGGTATGAAAGAGTCTGTCCGAAATCCTCAAATACACATAAGATGGATTAGCAAAAAGAAATCCTACCTTGCCAACGCTGCTCCTGACAGGAGGAGATGGTGCAAAATCTCTTGGTCAAGAGCCTAATGGTCATTTTTTTATACAGTGTGTAATTATAAACATCTAAAATCTATATAAAACAAAGAAGGACAAACAGTTAAACAATAATTATAATATATTATATACATTTTTTTTTTTTTATAAAATATATCATAAAAAATGTATATAAAAACATAGAGACTGAGCCGAGCAAACTACTCATCTGAGATTGTAAAAAGATAACTATACCAGCTGACAGAACAGATCCCAGAAGGCTGAGTTCATGCTTCTCTATATATCTTTTACACGTTATACAATAAAGGACCTATTTGCTATTTGTTTTATTAGTCACTATCAAGTGTCGGGAATCTACCTATTCCAGATAAGTCCTAATTTTAAAGCATTTGATACTGCGCATGCGTGGTATCTTTTTTTTACTTAATCTGAAGACCGCGTATACGCAATCTACGTAAAGTTTTTAGGTAGATTACGTAAAAAAGATAGTACGCATGCGCAGTATCAAATATCAGGAAGCACCGGACGTATATTCAATACGTCCGGTGTTGTGAATCCGGGCCTTAGTCTCCTGACTTACGTATTTCGCACGTTCGCATCTTTTCTGTCAGGCTCAGCACTGGTGACATCACGGCAGGGTGTTTATTGGGTGTAGGTGGTTGTTATCATGTGTTCCTTGAATCAAAGATGGTGAATAGCTTACAAGCTCTGGATTGAGGGAGTTACTAAGATTGGCTCCTTCCCCACACCTCATAGTCCCTGACTTGGGTATCTAATGCTTGGTAACCTCTTTCTTGATTTTTCTGGCTCCCTGCAAAACAGTCCGATAGCCTAAGAAATGGTAAAGCGTGTGCGCACATGGCTGCGGGTACTGACAAAAGAGGCAGGAATGAAGTGCTCCACAGCGGTGACTGCTGGTACCCCCTTGATGCCCTGAGTGTAAACACTGCTCCATAATATAACAGCTTCCTGTGGTGGTGTGCCATCGGGTCAGAAGTTGCGACCAAGGTCCATGGTCCCCACTATACAATTATCAGACCCCTCAGGTGATTGTTGCACCAGATCATTGTATAGTGTGTACTGCACTTTAGGATGTTGTAGTGTGTTTTTTGTCTCTTCAGTGCTATAACTTTCTGCTCCTGTATGCAACAATCAAATGTTTCCATGGGAACAGTCATGTTCCTCATACTCTGTTCATTGTCCACTGCGCTGTGCATAAGGGTGAAATGAATTTCCATTGGTAGACAATTGTGATCCATAATGCTTTAAATGATAAAATACGTTATAAGACGAACAGACAACACATCTGATTGACAGCTTGCATACAGACAGATGGCATGGCCTAGAGGTACAGAGGGCGTCCAACTGCTATAAGAGCTTAAGGAAAGGGTTCCTAAAAGATTAGCACCCATGTTTCCCTTGTAAAAATAAAAAACTTGAATGTAATGCGTTGCAGGGCGTTTGCCTGAAAGGATCCTGTCCCCCTTTATGCTCGGTAAGGTTATATTGTAAATGATCTGTCAGCCTCCAGTCTGACTCCATAATTATGTAGACATGAAGTGATTGCAGCTGCAGCAATTGCACAAAAATCTAAATCTTTGTTGTAAAGCTCTCTCCTGTGTTTACCCACAAGTGCGTCACTACCATCATGTGTTGCTTGTTTCAGAGGAAAACATCCAACAAACTGATCCAGTGAAGTGCAAGAAAAAGGTGACCTTCGGAAGAGAGTTGAGCCCTGAGGTGTTTGATAAGACGCTGCCTGCAAACACTCCTCTCCGCCGGGGCAGCACACCGTACAACCACAGCAAATCAGACAGCGGCACACCAGCAGCACATCAAGGCGTCAGCCAGAGCCCCTATCAGCCATTGCTACAGCCTGACTTTGAAGAGCAAGATGAGGTGATTGCTCTGATATTTGGCTCTATTGGGCTGCTATGTTCAGTGTCTTAGGAGCACGCTGCAGTGTGTGTGTGTGTGTGTGTGTGTGTGTGTGTGTGTGTGTGTGTGTGTGTGTGTGTGTGTAATATTGTAGCACTACAGGTGTCTGATAATCCCTGTGTGATGCTGTCTGCACCATCTTCTCCTCATTAATAATACATTCATGGTGATCCTCAGGCTTTAATCCCAAGCAAATATTACAGGAAACCCTGATGTGAATCAGTATGATATTGAGACTTCTGCTGTATTGTTGAGGATATGGTAATTATTGTGTTTTAACACGCTGCCTCATACATTTTCTTTCTTTACTTTTCTCATAATGTCACAGTGATTGTGACTGTTGGCTGGTGATTGAATAGGTTTCCTCCATGCGTCCTGGGTTTCTCCCACACTGCAATCAGGATGGGATCCTTATTTTTCAACTCAAGCATATTCATCCAAATATTTCCCTCCAGCGGAGACTTTATACTTGTACTGTTGAGCTGCTTCCTTAGATCCATTTCTTTTGCGATCAGATCCCGAGTGTCTGCCAACTCTTCTCCTTACACAACTGATATTCTGATACCTAGGGCCTGCCATGAGTTTTCTGTCTCCAATACACAAAAACTCAATATATCATTAATGGCACTACATTAGAAACTACTGAGGAAGAATGGGATCTAGGAGTCATTATTTCATGTGACGTATGCAGCCAAGCAATGTAACATAGCAATGAGAAAGGCAAGTCAGATGCTTGGCTGCATAGAGAGAGGAATTAGTAGCAGAAAGAGAGAAGTAGTGATGCCCCTTTATAGATCATTGGTACGCCCTCACCTAGAATACTGTGTTTATTTCTGGAGGCCATATCTCTAGAAAGACATAAATACATTAGAGACTGTACAGAGAAGGGCAACTAAAATGGTGCATGGTCTGTGTCACACAACATACCAAGAAAGGCTAGAGGAACTAAACATGTATTTGTCGTTTCACTTACATCTGGGTGGGTAGCACATATGCGCAGAAAGCAAAAGTGACTGAAATCTGAATGCTCGGATACAAAATGAGATCTGAGGATCTGTTTCATAGTGATTCTTAGAGGTTGAATTAATTGTAGCAGGAAACCGTTGATGTTCATTAAACACTTAGGATGGGATTATCCGTTTCACTACTGCGGGATAAAATCTTTGTTCTCTTCTGAGTATGTTTAATAATGTACACGCTATAGAATAATAACCAGGCTTGGCCAACCTGAGGCTCTCTAGGACGCTTTAAATTCCATTGGCTCAGCTGATACCTTACAAAGCATGCTGGGACTGGATTTGCACCACCTGGAGGTTGGCCAGGCCTGTGCTAAGTGCTGGAATGCTTCACCTGTTTGTAATTTGTGTAGATGACCTTCTAAGTTTTGCCTGTGTTTATGCTATTTTATTTGGCAATATCACAAGGTGAAAGATGTAAAATAAAGCATTGACCCTCTGAGGTTTGGGTGCGGCATGTTTGATTCAGCATCATGACAACCACTTTTGTGTGTATTTGGTCTAGGAAGAGACTCTTCAGCCTATGTCGCTGTGCTTTGATGCCGAAATTTTAAGCTGCGATTCTGCTGAAGCATCGTCCCCCTTGTCATGGCCAGGTACTCTTTGCACGCGTAACAATACTGCGTTGTTGACTGACAATTTTTGCTAGGAAGATCTAGCTAATAAAATTCATTTCAGGGCACGACGACGAGACCATGCCTGGGGAGGAAGCGGAAGATGACAGACTTGAAATGAGCTTTTGTGTGGAGAATGAGCAGTGTCCTAATGAATCTGAGGAGGAAATCCATGCAGCAGTCTCTGTGACAGATACAGATATTGGGAATGGTAACTACAGACCTATTCTTTTTCTTTGTGTGGTACATGGGATGTTAGCAGCATACAGCACTGGTTGTGCCATTATGGTTTACCGGCCTTCAATGCCTAACTTCTTTAACAACCGCTTATGTGTGGGCTGCGGTTAGTATCCTGTGCTGCCGCTTATAACATAGAACAGCACATGCCCAAGCCCCAGTAACCTAATAACATTTGATTATTTTGTATTTAGAAGCTGCTATTGGCTCAGAACTGGAGACTGTTGCTGCATGTAGCAGAATGACCCGTTTCTCCTGCAGGAAAAAGGTAATGGTTCAGCACATGATCGGTTATGGCCATTAATGTAAATGCTGTCACGTGTAGCATCATAGTATAGGTATCTTTTATTATGATCTCGCATGATAGTCATGTGCATAATTTGGAAATCTCTAAAGACCATCCCTGTCCTGTAAACATGTTTTGGTGTGTTAAAACCTTAGATTGTGGCACTTGCCCTGTATTATGTGGAATAAAGATGGCGAATAGTTTCTGGATCTGGATTGTTTCCACGCATATTATTTTCCTGTATCCTAATGCTTGGTACTCGCTGGCTCCTGAAACCCAGTTCAATAGCCAAAGTAGTCATGAAGAATATACACATGGCCGCCATCAGAGATTGAGTACTGATAAAAGGCAGGTCTGTGTGCTGCATATCTGAGATGTCGCACAATGTGACTCGCATAGAGGCGGAGGGTGCAGGGAGTATTCACAACCTCAAAATGTTTTACTTGCGTGCCTATTTTTCTGATTCTATCTACTACACACGCGTAGTAACTATTTTATGCTATCTACATAGCGTTTCGTTACGTGGATGGCGTACACGCGGTCTTTAAAGAAAGAATTTCGGGGGTTGTGAGTCCGGTCCTTGCGCATTGGTCTGCTGCTGTTATGTAGAGTTGTCAGGCACAGCGCCTCAGGGAGAATCCACAGACTATGGGCCATATTCACAGATCCGTTGGTTAAAGGTACACAACCATACACACGGACGTTGCAAGGCCACACCCATGACACTCCCCTCACACAGACGGGTTACATAGAAAGTGACGGCAGATAAGAGCCACATGGCCCATCTAGTCTGCCCATTTGTTTATTCAAAACTATACTGACCCTAGACCCTATTTACCCTCAATTTAGTTTACAATTTAGGATATCCTTATATTTATCCCAAGCATGTTTAAATTGGTCTACTGTATTGGCCTCAACCACCTCAGATGGGAGAATATTCCACTTATCTATCACCCTTTCAGTGAAGTAATTTTTCCGCACATTTCCTTTGAATCTACCACCCTCCAGTTTATATTCATGCCCTCGTGTTCTATTACTATATACACATACACTATACACATATACACACATACACTATACACATATATACACATACACTATACACATATACACACATACACTATACACATATATACACATACACTATACACATATACACACATACACTATACACATATATACACATACACTATACACATATACACACATACACTATACACATATATACACATACACTATACACATATACACACATACACTATACACATATATACACATACACTATACACATATACACACATACACTATACACATATATACACATACACTATACACATATACACACATACACTATACACATATATACACATACACTATACACATATACACACATACACTATACACATATATACACATACACTATACACATATACACACATACACTATACACATATATACACATACACTATACACATATACACACATACACTATACACATATATACACATACACTATACACATATACACACATACACTATACACATATATACACATACACTATACACATATACACACATACACTATACACATATATACACATACACTATACACATATACACACATACACTATACACATATATACACATACACTATACACAATACACATATACACACATAAACTATACACAAATACACTATACACCATACACATATACACACACACTATACACATACACATATACACTATACACAATACACTATACACATACACATATACACTATACACAATACACTATACACATACACATATACACTATACACAATACACTATACACATACACATATACACTATACACAATACACTATACACATACACATATACACTATACACAATACACTATACACATACACATATACACTATACACAATACACTATACACATACACATATACACTATACACAATACACTATACACATACACATATACACTATACACAATACACTATACACATACACATATACACTATACACAATACACTATACACATACACATATACACTATACACAATACACTATACACATACACATATACACTATACACAATACACTATACACATACACATATACACTATACACAATACACTATACACATACACATATACACTATACACAATACACTATACACATACACATATACACTATACACAATACACTATACACATACACATATACACTATACACAATACACTATACACATACACATATACACTATACACAATACACTATACACATACACATATACACTATACACAATACACATGGAGCACTGAGTGTTCTAATCTAATGCTCAGCGTAACAGCAGCTCACTCCCCCGACACTCCCCCTTGCCCCAGCGTATTAACACTCGCTTACGCTGAGTAAAGGCTGCCTTAACTTCAGCCGGCGTACGAAGACGGAGGCGCCCTTCCAGCCTCATTACCCTCCCTCCCCCCGCATACCTGCACTAACTGCAGCGTAGTTACGGAGGGGAATGCCCCCTCCAGCGTTACTACGCTGTTGCTACGGACGCCCGATCGTTGATGAGGCGCCGTAGCTTTTCAGCCGATCTTACACTTGCGCCCAGCGTTTTAACGTCAGCAAGCGTTAGTCAGGATCAGGCCTATATACACTATACCCACATCCCCCATACACAGCTCACAAGCAGCATTTCCCACTCTTATTGCATTCAGAAATGCCAACACGATGGTCTGGGCTGAGACAGCACCCGCGGCGCCTGCGACTGTTCACTGGTAATCTCTGCGTGTATAGGTTTGAATTGGGTCTGTTTTGGGTTCAGCTTTGCACTGTACAACTCACCTCACATTCACCCACACCGTCTCCACACCGTCTCCACGCCGTCTCCACGCCGTCTCCACACCGTCTCCACACCGTCTCCACACCGCCTCCACACCGTCTCCACACCGTCTCCACACCGTCTGCACACCGTCTCCACAATGCCCCCAAACTCACTCTCTCTCTCCCCCTCTCTCTCTCCCTCTCTCTCTCCCTCTCCTTTACAGTTGTTATCTTTATTGAGGAAGGGTGTTATTATTTTTTGTATATTATTTGATGTTTGCAGCTAGATTGCATGCATAATGTTTGCTGCGTGCAATTGGTCTTGAATAGCTAAAATACACCATCTCCCACATCGTGCTGGGCTTTTTTAACCACGCGATGTGGGCGATAAGGTTTTTTATAGAATAGGGTGATATTTCAGGATCGAGCCTAATATCATGGAGAATAGAATTGGACCCATAGAATTGTTCCCTGGACTATTAACTGAAGAATCTTATTCTCATTTTATGGACAGAAAGGTATTTACGTTTTGGGGACTTTTACGTTGTGATAACTGCATAAAAGTAACTATGAAGAGATTGTGTCCTTGTCTTCATTATAATATGAAACTTGTTAGGGGACCACTCACTGGGGCCTGTTATTCACTAGAGCCTCTGATGGTGAGGTTAGGCTTGGCTGCAGGTCGCAGGGGAAAGAGCGGACAGGGACCAAGTGAAGATACAGACGAACGCTGCGACGGACGGTGAACAAACTAGGGCGCACAAACACTGACATACGCGGTATGCACTCACAGAACACAGAGGGAGAGTGGAGGCAGGAACACAGTAGAAAACACAAATGGGGGAAAACTACAATCACCACCAGGAGAGGAAGATGGCAGGAACGGTGAACACAGGAGAACGAGGGGTTAAATCAGGAAGGGACACTCCGGAATCAATGACCGGAACTGGCAAAGCACAGGACTTGAACAGCAGAGTAGCCGGACGCTATAACTGGCAGCAGCAATGTGCCCCTGCCGGCCTATTTAAATGGAGGCTGTCCAATCTGATACTGACATTGGATCAGCCTCCCCTTGTTCATTGGACATGGGAACAATGAAGGTGTCCTGCACCCGGCAGGAGACACAGGAGCATCCTGGTTGCGGAGCACGTGTTGATCCCACCAATCACTGCGGGAGTCCCAGCGGCACTTTGTAGTTACAAACATGGCACAAATAAAGCAGGTTTTGCTGTAAGGTGTGAGTAGATAAGCACTGCACAATCAAGGCTTTTTAGATCTGAAAAAGTACAATGCATATTTAAAATATTCCAGTGAAAGGGCTTATTTGATCAGAGCTGTGATATAGAAGTAGTGATGAAATCTTTCCTATAAAAATACAGATAAAAGGCTCCCGTGCTAAAGGCAAGAAGGGCCGGGGGAAGTTAAAGAAGTCCGTTCCAAAACCTCTCTGTGTGGATCGAGAAACTGTCTCCAAGAAGCCGCTGTTAAGTCCAATCCCAGAGTTACCGGAGTGTTTACCCACACCGCCTGCATCCACACCAGGTAACTCCTCCTGCACTTGCTGTATGCTAAAGAGTTAGAATCTTCTTCTTGGATTGTAAATGCACAAAATGGAAGTTGCTCATATCAATTAATAGGTTAGTGCATCAAAGTGAGGGGTCATCTGCTAGAAACAGACACAAAAGAGAGGAAAAGCCCCAGAAACACTGCCATTTACCAGTAACAGACTATACTGTTCTATCTGTAAAATAAAATGCAGAAATGTCCATTACACATATTTGCGCAAATATATGATAAGCCACCAGCCACCGTCAAGGCCTTTCTGCTTATGGTGGTCCTAACTCTAACAATAAGAGTCCCAATGTTGGGTCATATATATGTTTGTTTTTTTTATTTATATTTGCAATTATATGATAAGTCACCAGCCAATGTCAAGGCCTTTCTGCTCATGGTGGACTTAACTCTAACAATTTTCTTGGATTGTGAACCAATTTTTTTTTTCTCTGCAGCTAAAAGCTTAGTAAAGAAAATACCTAAGACCAGAGGTGCTCGGAAAATCCAGGTGAAAAGTGTCCATCTGGTATCAGAAGACTCTCCTGATCCTAAGCTTAACAGGATTGAAGATGGGACTGAAAAATTAACAAGCTGCATTACTGAAACCCATCAGGTACCAGATATACAAGATGGTTCTGGACAGCAGCAGTCTATAGTAAAGGAGACCGAATCACCAACAAAAAAACAAAGACTTGAAGCTCCAGCTGTCTTGGATGTGGACCCACAGACTGTTGTTGGGAAAGATGAATCGTGCCAGCTTTCCTCAGTGACTTGTGGCCTGGTCACAATGGCAGAAGATAAGAACACAAAAAAGACCAGAAAGCAGAGTTTGAAGACTTATTTCGCAACACGGAAAAGAGTGTCTATAAATGCTGCAGGCGATATGGCGGAGATGTCGTCAGGGTGTGTACAGCTAGAGCACTCTGTAAAACCCCGTCCTCTGAGCTCAAAGACAAGTACTGATGAGCCGCCGCAAGAGACAATAGCACCTGTTCTGTCTGGCTGCTCAGATGAGCAGACACCAGAAGCCATAACTTGCTCAACCGAATTGCCGTTTACCTCAATCACGGTCAATGACCATAAAACTGTATCCTCAAGAAACAAGCGCAGGTCCAACAACTTCTCTGCCAACACTGAACAAAGTGCTACAGGGGAGACCCCTTCCCTTGCTGATCATGCAGCCGCTGGCATGAGTGACATGGGCTTTTCTATTGATGATATCTTTCAGTCCACGCACAGAGAAAAGAAGGTGAGGCGTAGCATGAGGCTGCGCAGAGACTCTGGTGTTGGATTGTCCTGGGTGGAGGAAACTAAGAGCACTGTAGAGACTGGGAGGCGGATATCTTTACGTTCCATGGAGAAATATACAGAAAACCCTAATCCCTTGCTGGAAAACGCTACCAGTAACTTAAACAAGGAAAACCTGAGTGACCGACCTGCTTATATTGCAGTCAGAAAAACTAGGCGGATAACACTAGGCACCTCCACACTACAAGAGAGTGCACCAATATTTGACACAAAAAGGAGGAGATCCAACAGTAACCTGACCAGCCAGAATGGCGTCATGCCAGAGGCCTAGAACTTACACTTTGACCTATGGTTTGAAGTTGAGTGGATTATGGGAAGGATTTCTGATGTGACTGCAATATACAGACTAGTACTTGAAACTATGACCTATCTGTATATCCTGCCTTTAACAGCTGTATGTGGTCCATGAAGTGTAACGTTGTCTAGTTATATCCCAATCGGCGCACTTTGCATTTGATGGTCTGCGTTGCAGTTCTTGTCCAGAATGAATGGGTTATTAAGCTCTGATGTTGCTCCTTGTTCTCATCCTCTGTCCGTCATTTTGTATGTTTTACCATGTGACTAAAACATGGTAGATTTCTAAACTGTACCCTTAGAATATAAAACGGTCTGTAAACCGGTCTTTTATGTCTCTACACAACCTTTATTAAATGTTATTGTTTTTTGACCCAGTGTTATATTCTTATTATCAATGGACATCATATTGCACATCTGCCTGGGATTCTCTTTGATCAGTGTTCGTTATCCCAGAGTAAGGGGAGTGTTATGGTTAGGCAGCATTGAGGGGGAGGGTTAAGGTTAGGCAGCATTGAGGGGGAGGGTTAAGGTTAGGCAGCATTGAGGATGAGGGTTAAGGTTAGGCAGCATTGAGGGGAAGGTTTAAGGTTAGGCACTGGTGAGGGTAAGGGTAGTGTTGGTTTCAGAATTTTTTAAAACACTAAGGTCGGTATAATTATTTATTAACCAGTGTTTTTATATAGCCCTTTACAGAGCATATTTAACATTCACATCAGTCCCTTCCCCATTTTAAGTTCCCTAACACAGACTAGGGCTAATTTATTCAGCAGCCAATTATCCTACCAGCATGTTTTTGGAGTGTGGAGGAAACTGGAGAACCCAGAGGAAACCCACGCACATCAGGCCTAGTCTGGGAATTGAACTCATGACTTCAGCACTGTGCAATACAAGCGCTACTCATTGAGACACCGTGCTACAATAACGCAGACCATAGTGTTGCCAGTTAATCAACCCTGTTGAGCACGTTTTTGTACCCATATGAATGTCACAAAAATGACTTTATAATTTGAAGACCATACCCCTTTTAGGTTGTAGCTACTGTCTGTAGACAGTCTGTAGTACCAGCCATCATGTTGATTAACAAGATCTATCAACTACTTTGCTGTTCCTAGACTACAGCATCTAAGTAGTCTACAGACCATAGCTACAGTCTATACGGTAAGTGTCATAAAGCCACTCTTTAGTAATATGTATGGGAACAGTAATGATTGAACATTTAAAAAACTATTTCATTAAAGACTCGTGCCATTCCCTTATTTCTGGAGGCCTTGTCCTGTTTCCATTACTGAAGTCCCAGGACTTTTAACTATTACAATCATTCTGGTTTTCTGATTGGCAGGAATTTTTTATGTCTACATTTATACACTATAATAACTATAATAGTATATAATAGCGGAAAATCTGAATTCGTTTTTAATTAAGAAGTTAAAATGTAAATATACAGCAAGATAAGCATGACTATATGAATAGGTTTCTTCATTTGATTTACATTGCAAGATAATTTATTGGAAGAGAACTGCTGGGTACACACATATACAATTTCCCCAGTTCCAGTTAAACTTAGCTAGAGACGTTGTGAGAGTGAGCACACGCTATCTTCTTACCTGCGCTGTGTCTAATAGTGTCTGATGTGTCTGTCGGATCATTTGTGATCCAACCAATTTCATTATCTGTTTAATTGGTTAGTTTTGATATACATCATTTTTTTTTATTGTTCGAATAAGAACCTTGAAAGTAAAATGAAGTGCTTACTTTTTATTAGAGCTGCATGAGCATGTCCAGATAGTTTAATAAGAACACTGTCTGCCTTCCTCTCCAGTAGACCTACAATATAAGCTGGCTTTTAGAAAAGAGGTTATAACATTAATACTACGGAAGTATATTACTAATAAAAGGGGTGATCCAGAATTTGAAAATAAGAGGCAAAACTATGTTACGTTTCAAAGAGGCGGCAAATTATTCATGCAGAGATAATATTTTGCTTTTAATTATAATCAAATCCTTACCAGCTTTGCCACTGTTATTTAGACTTGGGCTAGGAAACATCACCTCTCATCTTTAATACTGTTTGCAGCAGAGAAAAGTTTCTTTCTTTGCAATTTAACATGGTTTTGGCTGATAACTAAAACCGTTTAACTTTTAAGTGCAAACATCACTTTGAAAGGAGTAATCCAGGCTTGGTCAACCTGTGACGTTCCAGGTGCTGTGAAACTATCAGCCCTAACATGCTTCGTCAGGAAAATAAAACTATGTCCATGCAGTCACATGATGGTACTTGTAGTTTCACAATATCTGGAGAGCCACAGGTTGGCCAGGTCTCGAATTCTCTGAGGAAGTAATAAGCAGAACTACCCTTATAGAAAATCACTTTACACATTATTACATTGAAAAACTGAAAACCAACATGATTTATTAGGTTGGTAAAATAATACTGCAATGAGAAGCCATTTTGTTTGGCCTTTGGCCACAAATAAGGGCATTTTAAAGTCTACCTGTCATCTCCTCATAAAATCATATTCACATCTTAAAAACATCCTGTAATGATTGCTGCTTGGCTGTGTATAATTATTCCATCACTTTGGTTAATGTGCCTGTCACAGAGGAGGCAGCCATTTTGTGGTCTAAGCATATTTTTTGCCTAAATTCCTTAGTACCTGGTGATATTACTTAGGTATATGAATAATTTGAAGCTGAGATTGCTGGCTTGACTTTTAATTAGTGTAAACAAGCTTCCTCCAATGGCAAGTCTATTTCTGATTAAACTCAATAAAAACATTAATTTGTGTGAAAAAAAGTAATACAAAGTGCATTCCAATTGCTTTACGTGCTCAATTCAAGCATTGTTTCAGAATGATTCTATCAATCGGATTGTGAGACCCAATTTAAGTTTACAACATTATATTTACAATACAGACCTATGAAAACAATTTATAATTTCAAATGTTGATAAATAGGATTTTCTGCTGTGATTTACTTCAGGAACATCCTTTTTAAGTGTCTAACAGTAGTCAGCCAGCATATTTCAACTCAACATGCCCTGGTACCACTTTTCCATTTTGGAAACGTTCACTGTGTTCATTGCCCCAAAATTGACTGGGATGAAGTCCAGGGGCTAGATTTTCTAAAATGCAGAAAAGTTGAGATGTTGCCCATAGCAACCAATCCTATTCTAGTGGACATTCTCTAGTATGCAACAAGAAAGTGAGAGCTTGAATCTGATTGGTTGCAATGGCCAAAATCTAAATTTTTCTTCAGTTTAGTAAATTTAGCCCCAGGTGTTAAAATTAAATAAATAATCCTTTTGATCAGCGCTGTAACAATTAATACTAAATATATAATATATAAGATATGTGACATAAAAATAAATAATAGAAGGCAGGGTGTGCATACACCACAAAACAAATATGAACCAGTCCAAAATCCTTCTTAATTCTCAGTGGGAGTGCCCATGCAAAAAACAGAAAGAAAAGGAAAGGATTAAAAATACAATTTAATTAAACATCATAGAAAAAATCCATAAAAACAAGTTAAAATAAAAACAAACAATATATAGGTCCGTATAAGGTTCTATTATTTATTTTTATATGTCATATATCTTATATATTTATATATTTAGTTTTACTTGTTACAGCGCTGATCAAAAGGATTATTTATTTTATTTTTATTTATTTATTATTTAGAGAGGGTGTAGGACCCTCTTTAATCTTTTTGTTTGGCTGCAGTCAATAAAGCGCAGCTAACTCCAAATCCCCTCTTTTTTCTATTGTAGCCACAGGTGTTAGTTTAAAGTGGACTTTCAGAGACTTGTTACACCCCATCGTTTTGTAAGATTTTAAGAGACTGTCCACTTCTATCTCTTTGTAGTTGTCCTCCTTATGGTGCCCAAAAGCTGGGTACACACTGGGGCATATTGGAAAGATAATCTTACCAATCGCCCAATCAAAAGACCGTTTCACAAGATATCTCACCAGTGTGTCCTGTCCAAAGATGCTCAAAAATCTTATGAAATCGTCTGTGATCTTTTGATTTGATGTTTTGGAGCTCCTGATATGCCAAATCAAAGATGGAAAGATATGTTTTGCTTTTGCAAGTGTGTCCTGTGTCTTTTAGGAGATCTTTGCACAGTAAACACTGGAAAGATATATGTGGAAACAGTCTTTTGATTGGGTAATTGTAAAGATTATCTGCTGAAAAGTCCGAGTGTGTACACTGCTTTAGAGTACAGAAGATTTCAGGAAGGGGCTGCAATTCGTGATGATATCATATAAGTTGGTTGTAATGGGACAGGAATGATAACAAGAATTGAGTAACAGCTTATCTCTGCAGCATAT
The DNA here is from genome assembly GCA_011038615.1 of Limnodynastes dumerilii. NCBI lineage: Eukaryota > Metazoa > Chordata > Amphibia > Anura > Limnodynastidae > Limnodynastes > Limnodynastes dumerilii. The sequence goes on from WWET01004209.1 coordinate 32,949, forward strand.
ATTTATGATGTGAGACCACTGATTAATAATTGTGGCAAGATTCTGTGATCAGGTTACAACATCTGAAAAGTTCTATCCAGTTATAAAGAAACAAACACAAATTCTTAGGGCAAAATTTACTAAACTGCAGAAAAGTGGAGATATTGCCCATAGTAATTAATCAGATTCTAGATCTCACTTTCCTATTACATACTACAGAATGTAGTGGCTCTTTAAGAGACATTCCAATATATCATTCAGTCAGGCCGAGTCTAAGACCTGTTTGAATAAAGAATAAGAATTATTAAGGAGTAATGAAAATCATGCCAAGTCCTTTTAAAGTGGATATATCTTTTGATTTATAGTCACAAGTCTACCTTAGAATAACTTTAAAATTGACAGTAATAGAATAACACAGGAAGGGATTACCAGGGTTGCGTGTACTTGTAATATGCTATGTGTCAAGAAACTTATTATTATTTTATTTTTTTATCAATGGAAATGGATTTCTCAGATGTGGAGCCATTGTAAAACTCTACAAGGGCATCACTTACTCCATCCCCCAGAGGAATCCTGAGATGTTAAGGCATCATTACTAGGCAACACTGCAGAGACTAGGCAGGACAGCCCTACTTCATGTCATTAAGGAAACAGCACAGGCATGGTGTTTGGTGCTTAATTTAAAGCAGGATCAGATGTAGGCTGGCTCTCTAGGGATCATCCTTGCAGCTTCATGTATGACACTCCCCCAAGTGGACGAGTATGAGAAATGGAACGTTCTGCTAAGTTGTGCAGAACACAGCAATTAGCTACTTATTCGGATGGGAAACAAGGGGGAGAAGCAAGGGTGGAAGAAAGATGGAGTGCATTGGGGAGGGAAACAGGCTCAACATTGTAACTCCAAGTGCACAATCCCCGTGTTACTTTTGGTAATTTTCCAATGTCCCTCTGACCCCCACTTTCCTGCCCCCCTGTGAAGCCTTGGAACCCAGCCGCCATTTTTGTTTGGAGAGGGCGAGAAGGGGCGGATGTAATGAATGGATTTTATTGTGTCATATTTCACAAACCCTTTCTGACTGCTCAGGGACTGAATGGAAAAGCTTCCAGAGAAACCCCAGCCAAAAGCAACACACAGTAATTCCCCAGGCCGCTGCTTGCACTGTTTTCTCGCTGGCCTGAACTCGGCGAAGGAATGCGGCCTGACAATTTCTAACTCTTGTTTATTCTTAATGCTTGAAAATCTTTCCCCTGCCAATAAAAACACAGAAAATAACCCTTCACCAGATAATAACATATATTTACAAGCCTGCAGGTGGCAGACGCAGAACCTTTCGAAAACACTTCCCTCCTTGATGCACTAAGCTGAAGAGAGTCTTATTAATGATATAGATAGGGAGATAAAACCACGCACGACACTGGAAAGGGCGGACTGCTGGATGACTAGTGCAAAACATACATTAACTTTAGAGAAACAATCTACTTTCCTCCCCAAGCAGCGCAAGGCAGTAACTGATTGGACGTTTTCTGTATTGTCCTATTGAGCTGCTGTTTTTTTTTTAATGATATAATGGAGAACACCTGACTTTAATTAGCAAGTTAATAGCTTTTGTAAGCCACAGACTTGTTCCCCGCAGCCGATTCTCTGTGTATAGTGCTAGCCTCTAGACTACTATCTGAATCCTGAATAAGAGATCTTCATACTTCATATATCGCATATAAACATTATACATGCATAGTGTTTGTGTTGCCAGTATATAAAACTGTACAAATCTTGCATTGAAATGAGCAGCACCTGTATGGAAAAGGGGAAATTAGATTTTTCAGGCCATAATTAAACATTCCTAATAATACATTTGGGGGAGGAGCATCTGTTGTTCCTTTGAAGCACACTATATTACTTGTGCTGTTTGTATCAGGCTCAAAGCCCTTCTGCAAAAGGTCTGTTTAGGTAAAGGGAAAAGCAAGGTTGCCAACATTCTATTTCTTCCCTCTGTGGGATTTCAGCGGGAAGTAAGAGATGCTGGTATGGGGGCAGGGCTTGATGACACGATTTATGCAAATAGTGTTCCAAAGCCCCACCCCCTGTCCTTCAACACCACTATTCATAGTGTTACTGGGGGATGGGGTGGGCTTGATTATGCAAATTACGTCATTGAGTCCTGTCCAATCCCTAGTAAATACAGTATTGATAGGAAGAAGGGTGGGACTTGAGGCCATGATTTGCATACAATCATGTCCTGTTTCACATTGGAGGAGATTTGCCAACTCTCCAGGGATACCAGGAGAAATGCCCAAAGATATTCAGGGAGAGTCTGCAACCTGGAGTAAATGTGTGTCCATAATCCTTTTTTCTTAAAGCATCACCATATAGAGAGGTTTATTCAACTTTTTAGACTTGGGGAATTTAGCGCTATTTGGTTTGTCCATTTCTTAATATCCACTGATTTAGTAGTGTTAAATTTCAATTCCCACTTCAAATTGTATAACTTTGTATTTCACAAATCAACTTGAAATCTTGCTAAACTTTATTGACAGTTGAATGCTGGGGGAGCTTGTGTTTGTGAAATGGATGGGGCGCATTTAGGGAATTTGGCGGTAGACCATTCTGTACTCAATTTATGATTTTATGAAAATATACATGAAATAATGCTGACCAAATAAACCAACCCTTATTTATTGGCAGGTGCTCTATATGTAATAGAAGCTTAATTTGTCCAACTGAAAAAATAGTACTTGCATGCCCCATTGAAAATCTGGATTGTTGACAGATGGTTAGAACAGCTCTCCCAAAGTCATGTCTCTTCAGGAGGCTCTATAATGCTTTAATGCAGACTAAATGGATGAATTATTGAGCACTGCATGTTCTCTATGACTTTCATATTAATGACATGATGCTGGCAGCTTCGGCCACATTGATTTCCCCTCTGATCACAGTCACATAGAGATGCTACATTGTGTCACCACAAGACATTGCATAACTTCTAATCAAATTTATGTTTAAATATATTCAAAATGGGTCATATTTTCAGTGAACATTGATAAATGCATGCTGCATTGTGCCATTCTTAATAGTCAGGGGTGAATCTATGGGTCCAGCGCTCCTGGCAAAGTATTGCATAACATCAAATTTATGTTTAAATAAATTCAAAATGGGTCATATTTTCAGTGAACATTGATAAATGCATGCTGCATTGTGCCATTCCATTC
>WWET01004209.1:54552-68153 GCA_011038615.1 Limnodynastes dumerilii
GGGGAATGCAAGATGGCGGCATTGACTAAGCAATTTTAAGGAAACTTGACACACAAAGCAGGCAGCCATTTTGTAGCTTAAATGTTCATGAACCTGAAGCCTGCTGTCTGTTAGGGATTAGCTCACCAGGGCACAGAGTCTAACTAGTAACCTGGTATCACTGGAGCCCCTGATGGTAGGGGCTAGCTGAGTGGCAGGTGCCTAGCAGAGTGCGGCCAATAGTGGCCAGTCTCGTGTTAGGTCGGTGGTCACAACGACCAACAACAGACAACAAAACAGAGAACTTCAACATGAAAGACAACCAAGGATGACGGCGGGGAGGAAGATTGTAGGTGGAATAACACAGATGTGCCAGGTGGAAAAGCACCAAAGAGAAAGCTTCTACCTGCAGGGAGAAGCCAACTGGAAAAGGTTGAGAACCCAAAGTAACCAACCCCTGGGATGTTCAATCTTCTTAAGCTTTATTTACCACTTTCCACTCTCCCTTTCTATTATTAACACAAACCCACACTCTCTCTATTCTAAAATTCCCTCGTCTCTGTTACTAACACTGCTGTGTGGCTGGATCATACAGAGCACTGAGAAAACTTTTACCATACACCCTGGCTGGTCCATTGTGTGATATAAAGAACTTACCCTTATGTATCAAACCCACTGTTCTATAGCATGTAAGCTTGTGAGCAGGGCCCTCCTACCCACCCAGTCTGTCTGTTATCACCCAGTGTTGTTTATACTGATTGTTAAATTGTAAAGAGCTATGTAATATGTGGGCGCTATATAAAAACCTGTTAATAAATAAATAATGAAAATAAACGTACAGACAATAAGTAAAGCGCAGGACCAGCCAAATGACAAGGCTAAGTAATACAAAAGTACTAGGACACAACAAGGGCACCCATACTACACACAACACGGGAAGAAACCACACTCTCATATACAGACAAGGGGCCTGATCCAGCGCTACGAAAATTCGCACGACGGGCGAATGCGAACGTACGCTCGGGCGTATCAACATACACGCCCCTAACACTCCCATAGTAAAGTCCCTGCTTACGGCGGCTATACCCTACACTGGGTACGACCGTCGGCCGTACGAAAATTCGCAGAAAATACGCTGAGCGTACGGGCTTAGCACGCCCATACTGTACAATTTAAATGGCTATCCCCGCCTCCCTGTAGTAAAACGGGCGCCCAGCCGACCATCGTAAAAAAATACGCCCCGCGAGCGAAAAATACGCTAACAATACGCCCGCTATTCGCTCATGACGCTCGGGCGACCGGAAGCTGTCATACTGGGCATGCGCATTGCGAATTTTTTGCCGAAAATTCGCATACGCTCGTCGTACGCTCGCTTGCGATCGTTGCTCTGGATCAGGCCCAAGGAGAGAGTAAGGACCAGGGGCTGGATCCAGACCTTGTTAAGTGCATGAACTTAGTTACACCTGGTCTAAACCATGTTGATTTCAGGTGGAGCCAAGTTAATTGTATTCTTTGCATGCAGGGATATATCTTTAAATTGCTTACTGCACAGAGATACTGACCAGCTTTACTATCACACTGTTATTTACACTTGAAATAGGAAATATCAGCTCTTAGCAATAATACTGTTTGCAACAGATGAAATATGACTCCCCTGAAATCAACATGGTTTAGCCCTTGAGTAACTAAGTTCATGCACTTAACAAGGTCTGGATCCAGCCCCAGGACAGGACAAAAAGGAACTGAGCACAGGGAGAACGCAGCCAGCAGAACTGGTGGGCAAGACACACAGTCAACAGCACATGGCAAGACAGCAGGCAAATGCAGGAAGACAACACTATAACCAGCATTGTGATAATAAGGGCTGCTGGTTATCGACCAATCATCCAGGAGGCAACATCCAGGATGCTTGCAGAGAAGCTGCACACCACCAGCTGCAGTGTGATGGCATTGGCTAGAACCAAGTAACTCATGAATGAAAGTCATGTCTAAAAAAATATTACCCTGTAGTACCTCAGTGATGTCACTAAACTGAGAGGTCACATAGGTATGTACATTCAGTGGTGCTTTTTAAGTGTTCACTTACTTTTGTGTTCCAGATGTAATACTATTGCACATGAGAACTATGGGGCTAATTTAAGTTGAGTTTATGTCTGATGCAGCGTATTTTGTGATGTTTTTGTTGCACTGCACATGTCCAGGCACCTGACCAGTATCAGAGTTATGGCTTGTACTGTGCATGTGTAAAACGGGAGCAATCCCATAATAGTGGACATCGGTGTTCCACTATATCATATGAAAACGTGGGCATTTCATCGTAACTGCGAATGGATCAGCAGCCAGGTTTCTGTTTGCTACATCCTGCACCCGCTCAGGTCTGCTGTTACCATCTAATGGAAGAGATGTTTCTGCAGTTAAAGCCCCTGTACACAATTAACACACAGCCCTGTAGATGTAACACACAGCTGACAAACATTAATCAGTCTAATGAAAGAATATAACTAGTTTTAAGACACACTGCATTGCACTATGGCATCAGACCCTCCAACATGACCCATTCCATTAAATACAATTAAATCCGCTCCTGAGCTTCCAACTGTCACTCACCTGATTTAAAAAAAAATAACTGATATTTAAAAACTATTTGTCTCTTTAACAAAGGTGGTTACCATAGTAACTGACAGTTAGAAACTGAGGAGTGGAGTATTTTGTACCTAATGGAGTGGGTCATGTTGAAGGGTATGTGGTATACTGACTATGCTAAATGTTTAAATATCTTTTTATGATTTTTGCAAATAGCAGCACATTTGGTCGTTTTAATATATATTTCCATTTTTATTGTTTATCTTTTGCTTTTAAAAAGCAAAAAAAAATAAAAATATTTAAATTTAAATCATTAAATTAAACACTTTGAAGCACTGCACAGGCTGCTTTATTACACCTTCAGACTATTTGCTAATACATAACTTCTGTATTCCCACAAACAGAACTCTGCATTGCCTGTGCATCCGCTGCACAGGCCTCATTCACTAAGCTCGATTCGGGCTAAATGGCCTTAAATCGTGTGATTTTTAGCTTAAAAATCGCCAAAGTGTATTCACTAAGCTAAAAATCACACGATTTACCGTTTTTTTTCATCGCGGGTCCGAAATTCGCGGTCCCGATTTTTTTGAATTACAAACATAGGAAGTTTGTAATTCACTAAAGACGGTTTCACCGTGATCGCGGTGAAATCGCCTTCAAATCACAAAACATACATTCGCCTCTATCGATCGCGACCATTAAAACACATGTCTGTATAACAGACATGTGTTTTTGTGCTTAAAAATCCAAAGATCAATTCTTGATCCCGGCGTCTTCAATATAACTTCCCAGCAGTAGATTAACTTCAGAAGGTGATGTCAGGAACAGTAGAGCTGTACAGTACTGTACAGTACAGCTCTGCAAGTGTAGCCATGCTGTATACACAGAATTACAAGGATCACCTTTGCTGATCCTTGTAATTCAATGACTACAGCATGGCTACACATTGCAGCCATGCAGCACTTTGGATTTTTTTCACGCATGTAATTTCCTGAGATTATTTAAAGGGCTAATCGCGGTGATTTTTTAATGAAAATCACCGCGATTAAGCCTTAAAAGCATCGCGGCACATCGCCTGTGTTTGAAAAATATCACGTTTTAGTGAATTTGGAACCAAAAAAAAAAAAAACACGGGAAAATCACGGCGATGGGCCGCGATGCACTGTGATTCAAAATCGCATAACAAAAAACGCGTTTAGTGAATGAGGCCCCACATGTTCACACCAATACCAACACTCATAGTTAAACACAATCTTGATGTACAGCCCTAACACTGCAGTATAGTATTTGCACAGTGTTTACCCATTTTACAATCAATTCATAAGTACTTGAAAAGAATGCATTGCAATTTTGACAGCACCTGCAGGACCAGTATAACTAATAGTGATGACGATGTAAATATGCAATGGAAGCTGGTAAGACTGTTTAGAAATATGCATTCGGTTGAATTTGTGTTCCATTTACATGTGACTACTGTTAATTACTGTATATACTAAAGTACTCACAACTGTGGACCGGATTCACACTTAAGAGTCTTCTTAAAATAAGAACTTAAAGTCACTCCTGGGCAAAACCATGTTGTTTTCGGGGGGAGTCAAGTTAATTGTATTCTTTGCATGCAGGGATATATCTTTGAATTGCTTACTGAAAACAGATACTGACCAGCTTTACTATTACACTGTTATTTAGACTTGGGCTGGGAAATATCACCTCTCAACACTAGTACTGTTTGCAACAGATGAAATATGACTCCCCTGCAACCAACATGGTTTAGCCCAAGAGTGACTTTAAGTTCTTATTTTAAGAAGATTCTTAAGTGTGAATCAGGTCCTGTGAATCAGCCACTGTGAGACCCAAAGGTACATAGTGGTCAAATAGACATCAGTTAAAAATTTGGCACAGCTATAATTAAACAGCATTGATTTTGTGTTATGTTACAGTGATATTACCACGTACATGTATGTTTACACTGTTAGTTAGTCTGTCACAGTAAATGTTAGTCATAGTAAAATGCTGTAATACAGACGATGAACAGCAGGTGGAGCTGTACCTCTTTTATAAACCTTTCCAAACTGGAAATAGTAACTTGGCAGAAGTGTTAAAAACATGCCCTGTGGCCGGTATATTTAACCTTCTTTATTACAAAAGCAGCAAGGCTTTGTGTATATTGATTAGCTGTGTCTCCTTGCTCATAGCAGTAAGAGTTTAGGGGGTCCCTGAATTCAGAGCCACGATGCATCTGAATAAAAAGGATTCTTTAATAAACATACTTACATTTAGTAAGACAAAACAAAAACCTTTAAAAACCACGCTGAATAGTTTGTTAGCATAGCGGTTTACCTATGATAAAGTATCAATCAGAATGTTTCATGAGTATGAATAGAACCACAGGCTGGTTAAGTGAGTTTACACAGGATTCATGTGATGTCCTTGGGCCGTGTTCACAGATCCGTTAGTTGAAGGTACGCAATTATACGCACGTACGTTGCAAGGCAACACCCATGACACTCCCCTCACACGGATGGGTTTTCAGTGACTTACACCTCTATAGGGCACCCTTATCTCTACGTGTAACTAACCACACCCTCAAATGGTCATTTAAATGCGTCCCCTCACCCACTTTCACGTAACTTTGTCCGTACGGATTTCAACCACGCCCCTGCGCACATATGTTCCCAAATTCAACGTAAATATCGTAAATAATGTTACTACGCATGCTAAGTTACTCCGATCCTAAAAATACGCACGGAACTCCACGCAAAACGGGATTTGTGAATACGGCCCCTTATTTTTACATATTTCTACATGTACATTAAATTGGATTCCAGTGTACAATATACAATACATGTAGCACTTTTAATCTGTGTACCAGTCCTTCTTAAGCCTGACTTCACTGCCAGAACAAATAAGTGCCCTGGCAATTACCTTGATGGGGCACTACAGAGAGGCATTGAAAAGTCATATATCCATTTAACAAATATCTTTAAATAAGTTTATTAATCTGTTCAAACATTAATGCATTTATAATATAAATGAACAAGAAACTGATTTATTCTGAAGGTTGAAAAATCCTGTCTCTTTGTGCATCAGTCACTATGTATTAATGTGAGTTTGTGCATTTGTCTCTTAAAGAACTTGCTTATTTGTTTGTTTTGTTAATAAAGCTTGAATAAGAATATTGTGACCTCTCCTGTAGATCATTAAGGACCGTATTCAGACTTCCGTTTTCATGGCGACTCCTGTGTGTATTTTTAGATACGTTTCAACTGCGCATGTGTAGTAACTTTTGTATATAGTTGACGTAGACTATTCGCACGGAAGTGCCATATGGACGGACGAATGATAGGCATGTGTGTACAAACGTCCGGATATGCAACGCAAATATACGCGTGGGAGATTTTAAGTGAAAGTGGGCGGAGCGATACATTTAAATGAAGGAAAGTGGCCGCGATTATCATGATACGCACGTACGGAGGACACAGACGCATGGGACGGTGCAAGTCTACGCCAGCACGGATTAGCAAGGGGAGTGACCGGGGTTTTGGTGGGTGTTCCTCGCTACGTGCGTGCGTATATTTGCGGTCGCATTTGAAAACGGAAATCTGAATACGATCCTAAGCTATTACGTTCTTATACTGTGAATTCTGGACATCTGGAATTACAGACATCTCATTTTTAAGTGTGCACTGTCCTCTGCTGGCAGGGGTGAGTGGCCCGATTCAATTGACCGAGTAGTCTTACTGCGGTGGCTTTTGACAAGAATTTACTCATGGTGGTGCGTGTTAAAATATGCAGATTTTTCTTACCGTAATAGGAGGGAATAGGCGCAGTTCACGCTTTTTCTGTCTTCGCGGACAATTGAGTCAAGCCCATAGACTGAATGCTGATAGACTGAGCGCTGAGCCCTGTTTCCACTTGCAATTGTGCAGATGAATCCGCTGCAGACGTCTGCGCTGCGAAAGCGCCATAAAGGGCAGACCCTCCACCCCAGTATCCAGATTCACACCTTGCTATTGGGCCCCAGTCACATCCAAAGTCACATCCACTTGTGAGCACAACTCATCCCCCTGTTGTTGGAAGTGTAATTTCTTGGAACTATGAGTCGGGTGGATTGTGTTGCGATCGGGTAACACAGATTTGTGCACGTTGGCGTTGCAGAACATTATATAATATTAAATCTGATCCGAACGCATTGAAATCAGTGTCAAGTTGAAAGCAATTAACCCCGTCCTATATTATTTTATAATCCCATACGGTGCCTGATCCACTCTAAGGCTAAGATGGCTGCAGCCATCCTGTAGAGGGCGCCAACACAAGATCCTTGGGGTGCCTGTTGGAGAGAGACTGGAGTCTGGATGGTTGAAATGATTCCTTTGTATCTGAATACTAGTCTAAACATTGGTGGAAAGGGCATGAATGAAACTACATTTTAATTGAAAGGCATTCAGCATGGCATGCAAGGCATGCCAGCGCTTTAAGTGATATAGCCTGGGCGCTCATAAATCTTTATCCATGATTTTCTAGACTACTTACTTAAAAACACAAGATATTCGTATGATGGACAATTAGAGGATAATACACAGGAGATGATCTGATCACTCTCTCTCTCCATCCATAGGATGTGTTTCCTCATTTAGAGGCAGTGATCTCTGCCCTTTCATTTCCTTTACAACAGTGGAATCACCCTTTTCCCCAATTCTCCATCCAGCCGTCACTTTCTCCTGTGCATCGCCTGTCTCTGACATCAGCTCTCTGTGTAATGTCTGTCCATTCCCCATACAGCTCACTGACCCGCTCACAGAACGTCAGTCTATGCAATGTCCAATGGAAATGGAATCCCAGTCGTTCCCTGTTGTACATGTTGGAGATGATCTGCAATAAATATTATATCTACACAGAGTGTTAACAAAACATCATTAGAATATTAACACGAAAAGTGATACTAACTATTATTAACTTATTTCCATCAACAACTATACGACTAAACATTGCTTTATTCATCTTCTTCCAACAGGAGAGAATAGTTTACTTGCTAATACTAGATACACATCGCATGACACCGGCCTGCCTAAAACTGTTGAGTCACCTGATGAAATCTAACAATATGTGGCCCTCTAACAAATAAAGGGGCCACACACTACTGTTAATCTTAGTAATATGCTCAAAATATTCATTTAATAAAAAAAAAAAAGTCATCTTAATCAAGTGTTATAATGTAATAATAAGCAAACCTGACATAAACACAGAAAGGAACTGAGGATCCCAGGTGACAGATCTAAGGGCCACTAATGGCCCCTTGGGACTTCTGTTGCCCATAACTGGCCTAAACAGTCTGCCTTGTACACGTAAGGATATGCTCCTACTCTGGGTTCAGGGAGACAATTCTATGAACTGGACAGACACAACCACAAATCATGATAAAAACACATTTTATTTTTGTTAAATTAAGTTTCTTCTCTTTTTTCTCCTATATTACTTCTTTATTTAGCTTCATTTATGGCACTGGTAATCATGAGAATAAGGGGATGTCAGGACTATCCTTATTACAGTGTTGATTTTTCTGTTTCCCCGTTGATGGGCCTAAGTGGAATGCGTCGAATTAAAGGTTTAAGACGAAATCTGAAAACCATTGCTGCCATTTTTTCTGTAATTCAAAGAGTTTTGCTTTAAATCTATACAAATAAAGAGCCGGCGCATAATGAGTTCATCAAGTTTCTGGGAATAATCCAATGTTTTTGGATATTTATTTTTAATAATTGAATCATTTAATTTTTTTATATTTTATTTGTTTTTAAATTTAAGTATAACAAAACTGGTTTCCATAAAATCTTACCTCTACAGTGTCCTGATTCTAGTGGGACAGTGACTATTTCGGATGATGGTACCGCTGTCCTGCCCACCTTCCAATTTGTCCGATAAGTGGATTAGACAGGAAGCATGGTTTTTTCTTGTTTTATTTATTAATTCCTTCGTTTGGTTTGTACTGTGTGGCCATGTCACTCACAAAGACAGTATGTTACACATGGAAGTCCTGCAGAGCCAAATCTGTTTCTGTGAATGATGTGACCTAACATTTGCGACCAGGTTATTCAAAGATACAAAGTTGGTCCTACAGGGCTCCCGTAATAGCCCTGTATAACCAACACTGTTTATGTAAATGATGTGGCCGCATTTATTAGGTCAGGCTCAGCGTAATCCAAGCAGAGGGCACTGAGGAGGAAAAAGGGAGAAGGAGACGTAGGGAGAAGACAGCAAAGGTAAGTGAAGAATAGAGTAGGTAATAAAAAAGAGAAGTTAGGAAACGGACAGGAGATAAATGGGGGTATATACAGGGACAGGAGATAAATGGGGGTATATACAGGGACAGGAGATAAATGGGGGTCTATACAGGGACAGGAGATAAATGGGGGTCTATACAGGGACAGGAGATAAATGGGGCTATATACAGGGACAGGAGATAAATGGGGGTATATACAGGGACAGGAGATAAACAGGGTTATATACAGGGACAGAAGTGGATAGCTGGGCATATACAAGGGGCAGATGTTCATGGCTGGGCATAAATAGGGGGCACAAATGGATCGCTGGGAATATACACATAGGGCCTGATCCAGAGCTACGAAATTGCTGTCCGACGGGCGAGCGTACGACGGTTTTTTGCGTATTTTCGTACGAAAATTCGCAATGCGCATGCCCAGTATGACAGCTTCCGGTCGGCTGGACGACATGAGCGTATAGCGTTCGTATGGTGTGCGAATTTTTCGCTCGAGGGGCGTGCGTTCAGTACGACGGTCGGCTGGGCGCTCGTTTTACAACAGGGAGGCGGGGATAGCCATTTAAATTGTACAGTATGGGCGTGCTAAGGCCGTACGAATTGCGTATTTTGTGCGAAAATTCGTACGGCCGACCGTCGTACCCAGTGTAGGGTATAGCCGCCGTAAGCAGGTACTTTACTATGGGAGTGTCAGGGGCATATATGTTTTTACGCACGGGCGAAAATTCGCATACGCCCGTCAGACACCAATTTCGTAGCTCTGGATCAGGCCCATACTTCCCAAATTTTTATATTTCGGAGAGACTGTCCTGATGCTTGGGCAGCAAAAGGGGTGGGGCTTATTTTGAAATGGGTGGAGTTTGGATGGAACCAGGCGGTGTTTATTTGTCCTGTTTTCAGGATTTTAAATGTTGGGGCGTATGGCTAAATTATGTTCCTTAATCCCTACCCTAATTGTAAAGGTGGTATTTTTTTTAAATTGTGTTTATTTTTTATATTTTCTTTTATACATACACAAACAAACAAACATACACAGGTAACAAGACTCCCCCATACCAACAACCCTTACTCCCACCCCCTTACCCCCCAAAAAAGTAACATAGCGTACTCTTACACTTATTATTAACATGGGATGTTCAAAAACAATTTACCATGCAAATACAGGACATGTATACAGTTACAAATAACCAATATACTACTTACAGACATTGTTGGTAACACAGCTTGTTTATAATACCTATCTAAAACAGAACCATGCTGATCAACTACATTGTGGTACCCCAGGGCTGAGATATAGGTAATCAACATACATCGTACATCATACATCACACACGGCCTAGGGTATGCAAGGAAAGGTAGGATAGTTCCCCACTACACAACCTTACCCCCCGACATCAATTGCTGTAAAGGTGGTATTTAAAAAAAAACCAAAAAACAGATTCAATATTTAAAAACATACACATTGCCACCCTGGGAAAAGGATAAGTAGACACCAAAAGGGTGGTAAGCACAGACACAAATAACATGGAACACAGGAAAAGAAATAATAAAGAGATTTAAAAAACATAACTGCAGCCAGCAAGATTGGATTCAGAATGCAAATTTTCCTGTGTTCTGATCCGACATAAAAAAATATACACATTCACTGGGTCCCACAATCCAGGTATCAGTGTGTTCGCAATTTAACCACTCCCACTGTATCAGTATACATCAAGGGGGAACATCTACTCTATGGACATGATCCAGAACCATGGCGGGTGGAAGCCCCTTTGTTTGCAATTCCCATTGTACACAAGTTCCTCACGATAGGTGTTACGTGCGTAAAATGCGCGTTACATCTGGAGGGCGCATGCGCTCTCCCCTTCACTCACATGTTACGAAGTTTGGATCCGATCCTATTTCATGAATTATACTGTAGTAAAATGTACATGTGAAATGTTATAATTAAAAAATAATTTATCATCATAAAAGGAAGAGGTTGTATTTGATCATGTGACCGAATAGCACTGGGACCAACATAAAAAGCAAAAAGCCTCCATTAGGTCAATTGCAAGGTAATAAAAGCAAATATCACTTTATATTGATTACAATGTACAAATGTCATGTTAAACCCTACAAAATAATGCTGCTTGTTTCCATCATAAAAACAGCAACTCAGATGTCTGTTTGTAAACCAACTAGGGAAATATATATGTATATACATATATCACAGGTGGCGGATATGCGTTACCTAACAATAAGACAAGAGCAATAAATCATTCCTTGCCACAGTCACCAATAGTCTGGTGGATTAGTCCAGGGAAACTTTAGCAGCAGAGAAAAAACCCTCAATGATATTAGAAATTGTCTTTTACAATATGCATTTGGATCACTAGTGTATTCCTAAACTGCGTACACAGTACAAATGAAATGTCACAGTGTAAGATATATTCAGCATAAAGCTAGTGTGCCTTGTGATGTTATAACGCCATGTTATGATGGGATTTTATAACAGTTATTTACAGAAAATATTTAAGAATAAGGGACTGTATCCAGAGTTAAGTAAGTCAGACCAATTACGCACGCATGCGCCCTCCAGATGTTATGCTAGTGTTACGTTAGTAGCATCGGGCTGGATCCAGACTTAAGAAGGAGCTTTAAATTAAGAGAGGAAAGTTACTCCTGGGCTAAACCATGTTGATGGAGTCATATTTAATCTGTTACAAACAGTATTAGAGATGAGAGGAGATGTTTCCTATCCCAAGTCTAAATAACAGTGTGATAGTAACGCTGGTCAGTATCTGTGTGCAGTAAGCAACTCAAAGATATATCCCTGCATGCAAAGAATACAATTAACTTACTTGACTCCCCTGCAATCAACATAGTTTTACCCAGGTGTAACCTTGAAGGTTAAACTTTCCTCTTTGAATTACAAGCTCCTTCTTAAGTCTGGATCCAGCCCATCGTACGGAACTAAGTTCAGAAGAAATGGGATGTGCTTCCCCTCCGCATGCTAAGGTGGAAGGGGCAAAGCATGGTAATTGTACAGTGTGGGAGGGTAACCTACATTCGTGCAGATCAGCGATTGTACGGACCGATGATCCGTTACGCTTTATTCAAGGCAGACATAAAGCTCGCATGAGAGTGTTCACTCCCCTCTCTCAGTTGGCCGGACAGACTCCCAGACACACGGAAAGCATACGTGAGTCTGGATCCGGTCCAAGGTGATAGAGATTGTAACACATCTTAACACACAGACACAACCTAAGAGGACTCACTAGCCCTGATCCAGATCTGAGCGTACACCACCTGACGTGCGATTTGCTACTGCGCATTCTTGGAACTGAAGAGCACAAAGACATGTCCCCTTCCGATGACAGTGCATTCCTGGCGTCCGGGGTTTGCGCACTGCGGGGAGAGCAGAGGGAGGGAAGGGGGTGGAGGGATGTAGTCAATGTACAGTAAGGGCGTGGTCCCGATCTAGATCAGAACACAGATATAACAAAGGTTACTTTATATTGGAAAACTTGCACCTACCGCAAGCCATGTCTATGTCAGGGGACACTCATTCAGAAGCTAATTTAGTAGCTGTCAACTGGATTGTTGTCCAGCAAAATACATTAAACAGATATGGAATCGCTGCTGGTGTATTGTGTGGCCTCTGTTTATTTTTTTTACAGTTTAGTAATCAAAAAAACAAAAAACAAATCCAAATTTTTTATGTTTTCCTATTTTCCTGTAAATCCGTTTTCCATTGCTTCAGAGAATAAACACTACGACTGAGGCTTCCTTTCTATTTATAGCAGTTTATAACCCATTCATATGCAGCCTTGCACTTGCAGAGCGTATCTGGAGACATATCTGGAGAGGGCTCGCTGCGCTGTGCTCGCACGCCATGTGCCGTTACTTTGTTCCCATACGTATCAAACCGTCCATTATAGAACGCGAGCACGCCACACAGGAAGTAGTGTCATTTACAATCAGATCTGGATCAGGGCCCTTGTTTTAGAAGGCAATTGAACTACTTGTATTTGGAGTGTAAGAGGGGATCCAAAAGGCTTTGATGCCTAACAATCGAGGGCCACTGAATGATTAACATCAGTTTTTAAAGCAGTGGCGCACCCAGGGGGGTTTCTGGTTGCCCAGAACCCCCCCCAGATTGAACATATGAAAATTTGTAAAGGGGCGTGGCTTCACTGGTGCCATGAGAGGGGCGTGGCTTTTTGGCCATGACATGGTGGAAGATGATCCTGGCCTGTGCTGCAATAGGAAAGCAGGTGGGAATGGTAAATGGATGTTTATGCAGTGACACCAACTCTGGTCCATTGTGTAATGTGCTTTACTAATGCATTGTATACTGCTATTGCTATTAGATCTGTTAATGTGTGAAAGAAGTAAATGATAAATTACCTAAAAAAATATGAAAAACAAGACTTGTTACAACCAATAACCAATGCAATTCCTTAATGTAGATTTTTTTATTATTTTCAAATCTACATGATAAACGTGCTGCTTTCACAGAGAACGTTAATAGACCTCTTACATGTCTTGGCAGTCATATTATCAGTATTGTCATTTTACATAGGTTTTTTTTTTTTTTTAACAGTGCATCATAATACGTAGATCTTTACAATTTTACACACATCAACCTCTTTCACATTAAAGTCTATTGGGCCTGATCCAGAGCTACGATGTAGCGCTGAGCGTGCTAACGCTCAGCGTTACATCGCTGACTCCCCCCTGGCACTCCCCCTGTGTGGGCGTATGGCCCCTTCCTTACGCTGGC
>WWET01004209.1:68219-81223 GCA_011038615.1 Limnodynastes dumerilii
AGCATGAAGGGGGGGGGGTCATTTGGGGGTGCCACACTCCACTGAGCTGTGCAGGCTATTTATGCTGAAGCTCTGCTATTGTGGAGCTGCTTTGGAGGAAAACCAGTAGAGCTCAGTGAAGAAGTACAATATCCGAGATGCTAGGAATCGGTACAATGGAGCAGGGAGGCATCTATGTCCTAGCATTTCCCCTGCAGTGCATCCCCCCTACTTACCGCACAGCGTCGGCCCTGGTAAAGGCCCTTATGTACTATCCAAACTTCCACACTGTTTCTATTTTATGTGGGATATCCAAATTCAGCAGCAGCAGAGGTCTAGATCTGGCCTAATATGTTTATATATGAAATTATAAAATGTGAAAAATAAAGAAAGAAACTTTATTTGTTATAATAATGCACATCCAACAGAAGAATAAACTTTTGCAGTTAAATGTATTTTTTTTTTGTTTTGAAAAGTTCATTTTTACAATTATTATCATGACTATTTGTGTTTTTCTTAAATTCTAACTAATCCCTAATAGTATTTATTGATCTGCTTACCATGTTTTTCTCAAGAGGTTACACAAAATATAGGGAATTAAAAACATCATCTACTGCATATATCCTCACAAGTCTAATTCCCTCAACAACCTATGCAAATGGAAGGTCAACAGGTCTTGCTTATATTTTATTTTTACAATCTTCAACACAGGTATTTGTTCAGATGTTCAATAGCCTGGGCATGCACAGTACAAATGATCTCTGTATGGAAAGCAGCCACCCAGTGCTGCATTCCATACAGAGTTTATTCCCCATACGGGAGGTGGGTCCACACACTATGCGTATGAGGGACGTATGATGGATGGGAATAGCCATTTAAATTGTACAGAAAGAGTTTGTATATTCTTTTACAGTAAGGGCTTGGTTATGTGATGCAGTATTCTGCACACACCTCTGAGCTCTGTAGGTAGGAGAGTGCCCTTTTTTCCTACGTACGTAGTTTTTGATCACAAAATCTGTACGTTTGCTTCTGCAATAGAGGCAAGGGGCCGTATTCAACCCTTAGAAGCTTCTGTTTCTTAGGTGCGTATTTTTACGAAATGACCTACTACACATGCGTAGTAGGTCATTTAGGCAATTTATGTACCAGTTCCATGCGGAAGACCACACAGAGTAGTTTACTTAGAAAGAGGCGTTCTTATGCCGCCTCTGGGAGTTTTTAGGTAGATGTGGGAGGGGGGATGAATTTAGATTAGCCGGGAAGGGGTGGGGGAGGCGGGGAGAGGTATTGTCCGTGCGTAGTTTCCTTAAGAGGGAAACTACACACGGTAAGATAAGCTAGCCTTAAGGTACCTAAAATGGGTTGTGGGTTGCACCAGTGAGTTAGGTGTGGTTCTGTCCGCACTGAACTCACTCTTAGGTGTGAATATGGCCTAGAGTCTCCAAGACTATTACCCCTTCTACACACGTGTAGGAGTCTTGTTGTCTTCTCTGCAGCCATGCCTGAACCAGGCTTATAC
Source organism: Limnodynastes dumerilii (assembly GCA_011038615.1). Classification (NCBI taxonomy): domain Eukaryota; kingdom Metazoa; phylum Chordata; class Amphibia; order Anura; family Limnodynastidae; genus Limnodynastes; species Limnodynastes dumerilii. The sequence goes on from WWET01004209.1 coordinate 69,718, forward strand.
TGGGCTAGCCCTCAGGTCTCTTTGCTTTATAAATGATCATCTTGTTTATTTCCAGCTCTACCAGTACCTGTTTAACATATACTTATAAACTGATTGAGCAACTTCCATTCTGTTTTTATTCTACCAGTATATATAGAAATGAGTTTAAACCAATTGTGTCAAAATACTTTAGATTTTATTATTAGGGGGTTTCACAATAGCCTTATACGGTCTCACTTATTTGCCTGTAGCTTGTATATTTGAAAGTCAATATAATAATGAGGAGTGAGCTTTTCATAAAAAAATTGTTATATAGAAACATAGAAAGTGACGGCAGATAAGAGCCACATGGCCCATCCAGTCTGCCCAGTTGTTTAATTAAAACTAAACTGACCCTATTTACCCTTCAATTTAGTTTGAGAGTAAGGATATTCTTATATTCATCCCAGGCATGTTTAAACTTTTCTAGGACCATATTCACACTTAAGTAAGTGTAGAATCTACGTGCGTATTTTTACGATCAAATAAACTGAGCATGCAGAGAACACCAAATATAGGCAAGGCAACCCTGGCCGACTGATTCCCATACACGGACGTCTGACTTAGGACTGATGCAGGCATCGGCACGTAACGAGTCCAGCATGCGTGGCTAGAAGGGTAAGACTCTTAATACAATTGAGCAGTTCATGGGCTACTAATGTACAGTATGGGCGTGCCAACAGAGTTAGGACTTAGGGCCTGATCCAGAGCTACGGCCGCCGTCGCTAGTACGGTGGCCGTAGCCCTAATGCGCATGCGCCGGGCAGATGTTGCCCGGCGTCACTATGGAAACGATCGAGCGTCCATAGTAGTGCCGTAGGGACGCTGGAGGGGACGTCCTCTAGCGTTCCTACGCTCACGTTACAGCTGGTGGGCGGGGGAAGGTAAGTAAATGAGGTTGGGTGGGCGTGCTAAGAGGCCATACGCTCCTGTGTGAGCGCATGGCCCCTTCCTTACGCCGGGCGAAGCTAGGGTAGCCTTCAGCCGGCGTAAGGAAGGGGCCATACGCCCGCACAGGGGGAGTGTCGGGCCAGAGCACCGATGTTACGTAGCTCTGAAACAGGCCCCTAGTCACAAGTAGGAGCGCCTTGCCTAAACTAACATACACACAGGAAAAGTTATGGCAGCCCTTGACCACTCGTAAGCTGAAGAACCGTGTTGTTTGATGAGACCATGTGTCTTCTCTTACTTAGTTCAGGCCACACCTGCTGCGTGTGTATAATCAATGGATGTGTGTTTATAATGAAATTTTCGTTTATTTAATCCAATGCTGATTTTACATTTTGTGCAAAACTTTAACATATTAAAGGTGCCATTATTTGTTCTGCTTTTGTGAAGGGATTTTTTTTTTTTTTTTTTAAACTACTTTTTATTTTTGTGAACAAACACCATTATATTTACTTATATTTAATTGCATTGGTTGTTTGTGTTGTATTTTACTTTTTAAATGCTTATTTTGAAAAATGTTTTATAAAATTCTATATATATAGTGAATCATTTTATTTCCAACTTCATGCAGTATGTGTTTATGTGTCTTGTAAACTATGTCATGATTATTCTTATTTCAAGGTGAATTTTTAATGGTTACTTTGTTAACATATGTTGTGAGTAAGAGTTTTTTTATTTTTAAATAAATTTACTTTTCAAAAGCCTAATCATTGCGTTTAGTTACGTATCTTTGAATCTTAAGTAATTTTAAGCACCTAAATGCACGACCGATTCACAGCTTATAAACTCCACACGTACCTAATTATACACAGGAAAGACTAACGTCTGTACGCTGCACTCCTGACACAAGGGGAGTGGTTAATCGGTGTCTTTCTTTTCTCTGAATAAGTATTGCAGATTTTTCACATGCGTATACCTACCCTCCAACATGACTCATTCCATTAGGTACAAAATACTCTGCTCCTCAGTTTCCAACTGTCAGTTACTATGGTAACCACCTTTGTTGAAGAGGCAAATAGGTTTTTAAATATCAATTCATTCATTTAAACCAGGTGAGTGACAGTTGGAAGCTCCGAAGCGGATTCAATTGTACCTAATGGAATGGGTCATGTTGGAGGGTTTGCGTATATTTAAGTAAGTTCGCAATTTTATTCTTAAGTGTGTATCAAGTCCCTTCTGTGTTAGTCTCTACTACCTCAGATGGGAGGTTATTCCACTTGTCAACCACCTTTTCAGTGAAGTCATTTTTTCATCATTTCCTCTGAATCTACCACCCTCCAGTGTATATTCATGCCCTCCTGTTCTATTACACCTCTTCCTCTGAAAAATGTCACCCTCCTCTATCTGGTCACAGCATTATATGTTTTGAACTTACACAAATAACTTACCTATATATCAATTCAGAAACGGTGTATATGCGGTTGATTAGATGGGCACTCTCAGACCTTTAAGTAGAAATAGTGTCTCTGTGTTTCAGGACTCATCAGCCATGTGACAGTCATGTGATCTGACTTACCGCTATCAGAATGGCCAGGTAGAAGTTCTCAGTGGTCATGTGACTTAGGTGTATATGATATGTCTTCAGAGTGTTCTACTGTATATATTCACCAGCCTATCGGCAGAGCATCTCTGGTCCTTTAGAGTTGTTGGCAGGAGTATACAAGTGCAGTATCTATGGCTATTTCTACTGTGTTAGAATGTAAATAGCTGCAGTAGTCTCTCTTATGTGAAGTACCAGCTCCGCTCTCTTCTTGTCTCACAGTGAGTTAGGGATGTAGATGTCCCTCCTCTCTGTGTCACATCTCCAGGTCTCCTAAGACACTGTGTAGAAGAGAAGCTTATTAACAAGCTCTCACAAGACAGTTATTTTTGGAGGAGTCTCAGAGGACCTGACCCTGAAGAGGGGAACTCATTTATTCCACAGCTCCACTGTCCTGCCATTTCCTGCAGAGAAAGGGGAAAAGTGAAAACACATGTTCTGAGGCGAGGTTTAGCAAACCCCGCACAAGACAGATGAGACCTCCTATCCCCGGTACATTAGTCAATGCCGGGATGGTTGCCAACCCAGGTGTTCCTGGCTCTGTCCAAATTTGCCAGGAACAATGAATATAGCAGCTGATGGCGCTGACAGAGCCCCTCGCTAATTTCCTGTGTCTTGCCATCTCAAGACCCGTTTCCCACAATTACCTGGAGGATTCTAGAGATTGTTTGTTCACCTTGACAGGCATCTATCTAGTGCAACAGGACCAATCATAGACTTCTGTCTAACGTCCTAGGTCAGGACACAAGGCTGGTTTATATTAAATGTCCAGTTACCCCCTGACTACATATTATCAGGACAGGATCACACAAGGCTGGTTTACTTTATATATATTGTCCAGTTACCCTCTGACTACATATTATCAGGACAGGATCACACAAGGCTGGTTTCCTTTATATATATTGTCCAGTTACCTCCTGACTACATATTATCAGGACAGGATCACACAAGGCTGCACAAGGCTGTATTAAATGTCCAGTTACCCCCTGACTACATATTATCAGGACAGGATCACACAAGGCTGGTTTACTTTATATATATTGTCCAGTTACCCTCTGACTACATATTATCAGGACAGGATCACACAAGGCTGGTTTCCTTTATATATATTGTCCAGTTACCTCCTGACTACATATTATCAGGACAGGATCACACAAGGCTGGTTTCCTTTATATATATTGTCCAGTTACCTCCTGACTACATATTATCAGGACAGGATCACACAAGGCTGGTTTCCTTTATATATATTGTCCAGTTACCTCCTGACTACATATTATCAGGACAGGATCACACAAGGCTGGTTTCCTTTATATATATTGTCCAGTTACCTCCTGACTACATATTATCAGGACAGGATCACACAAGGCTGGTTTCCTTTATATATATTGTCCAGTTACCTCCTGACTACATATTATCAGGACAGGATCACACAAGGCTGGTTTCCTTTATATATATTGTCCAGTTACCTCCTGACTACATATTATCAGGACAGGATCACACAAGGCTGGTTTCCTTTATATATATTGTCCAGTTACCTCCTGACTACATATTATCAGGACAGGATCACACAAGGCTGGTTTCCTTTATATATATTGTCCAGTTACCTCCTGACTACATATTATCAGGACAGGATCACACAAGGCTGGTTTCCTTTATATATATTGTCCAGTTACCTCCTGACTACATATTATCAGGACAGGATCACACAAGGCTGGTTTCCTTTATATATATTGTCCAGTTACCTCCTGACTACATATTATCAGGACAGGATCACACAAGGCTGGTTTCCTTTATATATATTGTCCAGTTACCTCCTGACTACATATTATCAGGACAGGATCACACAAGGCTGGTTTCCTTTATATATATTGTCCAGTTACCTCCTGACTACATATTATCAGGACAGGATCACACAAGGCTGGTTTCCTTTATATATATTGTCCAGTTACCTCCTGACTACATATTATCAGGACAGGATCACACAAGGCTGGTTTCCTTTATATATATTGTCCAGTTACCTCCTGACTACATATTATCAGGACAGGATCACACAAGGCTGGTTTCCTTTATATATATTGTCCAGTTACCTCCTGACTACATATTATCAGGACAGGATCACACAAGGCTGGTTTCCTTTATATATATTGTCCAGTTACCTCCTGACTACATATTATCAGGACAGGATCACACAAGGCTGGTTTCCTTTATATATATTGTCCAGTTACCTCCTGACTACATATTATCAGGACAGGATCACACAAGGCTGGTTTCCTTTATATATATTGTCCAGTTACCTCCTGACTACATATTATCAGGACAGGATCACACAAGGCTGGTTTCCTTTATATATATTGTCCAGTTACCTCCTGACTACATATTATCAGGACAGGATCACACAAGGCTGGTTTCCTTTATATATATTGTCCAGTTACCTCCTGACTACATATTATCAGGACAGGATCACACAAGGCTGGTTTCCTTTATATATATTGTCCAGTTACCTCCTGACTACATATTATCAGGACAGGATCACACAAGGCTGGTTTCCTTTATATATATTGTCCAGTTACCTCCTGACTACATATTATCAGGACAGGATCACACAAGGCTGGTTTCCTTTATATATATTGTCCAGTTACCTCCTGACTACATATTATCAGGACAGGATCACACAAGGCTGGTTTCCTTTATATATATTGTCCAGTTACCTCCTGACTACATATTATCAGGACAGGATCACACAAGGCTGGTTTCCTTTATATATATTGTCCAGTTACCTCCTGACTACATATTATCAGGACAGGATCACACAAGGCTGGTTTCCTTTATATATATTGTCCAGTTACCTCCTGAGGAAACATCACCTCTCAACTCTAAAACTGTTTGCAGCAGATGAAATATGACTCCCCTGCAATCAACATGGTTTAGCCCAGGAGTAACTCATTTCAAGCATTTACTTAAGTCTGGATCCAGCCCTAAGTTCCAAGCAAGAATAGGTATTCCTTCATTCAGGCATTATCAGTGCTTTCCTTGTAGGAGAAAGGTACCAGTACTCCGCTTTCAATATGTCCACTGTAAATTTTGCAGTCTTTATGTTATGTTATGCCGATGTCCAGAAGGATGTGGTTTGTTGGTAAGAGGGTCTTTTTTTTAAGAAAGACCATCGTACGGCAGCTAACCATAACCCTATATTTCCCACAGCTTAACTCTAACCTTCCCCTTCTTCAGGCCTAACCTTAACTGTCCATGCCCTACAGCCTAACCATAACCCTACAAGTCCCACAGATTAACCTTAACCCTCCATGCCACACAGTCTAACTCTAACTTCATGCCTTTTTGCTGATGACACAAAGATATGTAACAGGGTAGACATGCCAGGTGGGGTACAGAAAATGAGGGATGATCTAGGTAGACTGGAGGAATGATCAAGAGTGTGGCAACTGCAGTTTAATGCCAAAAAATGCAAAATCATGCACTTAGGGCACAAAAACCCAAAAGCTCAATATACTACATTAGAAACTACTGAGGCGGAAAGGGATCTAGGAGTCATTATTTCTGACTTAAAGGTAGTAAAGCAATGTAACAAAGCAATGAGAAAGGCAAGTCAGATGCTTGGTTGCATAGGGAGAGGAATTAGTAGCAGAGAGAAAGAAGTTGTGAAGCTCCTTTATAAATCATTGGTACGCCCTCACCTAGAATACTGTGTTCAGTTCTGGAGGCCATATCTCCAGAAATACATAAATACATTAGAGACTGTGCAAAGCAGAGCAACTAAAATGGTCCATGGCCTGTGTCACACAACATACCAAGAAAGGCTAGAGGAACTTAGGAGACCTGGAGATGTGACACAGAGAGGAGGGACATCTACATCCCTAACTCACTGTGAGACAAGAAGAGAGCGGAGCTGGTACTTCACATAAGAGAGACTACTGCAGCTATTTACATTCTAACACAGTAGAAATAGCCATAGATACTGCACTTGTATACTCCTGCCAACAACTCTAAAGGACCAGAGATGCTCTGCCGATAGGCTGGTGAATATATACAGTAGAACACTCTGAAGACATATCATATACACCTAAGTCACATGACCACTGAGAACTTCTACCTGGCCATTCTGATAGCGGTAAGTCAGATCACATGACTGTCACATGGCTGATGAGTCCTGAAACACAGAGACACTATTTCTACTTAAAGGTCTGAGAGTGCCCATCTAATCAACCGCATATACACCGTTTCTGAATTGATCTATAGGTAAGTTATTTGTGTAAGTTCAAAACATATAATGCTGTGACCAGATAGAGGAGGGGGCATTTTTCAGAGGAAGAGGTGTAATAGAACACGAGGGCATAAATATAAACTGGAAGGTAGTAGATTCTGAGTAAATAGGCCTGATCCAGAGCTACAAAATTGGCCGTTCGAGCGAGCGTACGACCGTTTTTTGCGTATTTTCGTACGAAAATTCGCACTGCGCATGCTCAGTATGACAACTTCCGGTCGGCTGGACGATATGAGCGGATAGCGGTCGTATTGTGAGCGAAGTGTTCGCTCGAGGGGCGTGCGTTCAGTACGACGGTCGCCTGGGCGCTCGTTTTACTACACGGAGGCGGGGATAGCCATTTAAATTGTACAGTATGGGCGTGCTAAGCCCATACGCTTTGCGTAATATGTGCGAAAATTCGTACGGCCGACGGGAGTACCTAGTGTAGGGTATAGCCGCCGTAAGCAGGTACTTTACAATGGGAGTGTTAGGGGCGTGTATGTTTATTCGCACGGGCGAACGTACGCATTCGCCCGTCGGACGGCAATTTCGTAGCTCTGGATCAGGCCCAATGTGTGGAAAAATGACTTCACTGAGAGGGTGGTAGATAAGTGGAATAGCCTCCGATCTGAGGTGGTAGAGGTAACACAGTAGAACAGTGTAAACATACTTGGGATAAATATAAGGATATCCTAAATCTAAAACTAAATTGAGGGTAAATAGGGTCCAGGGCCAGTATAGTTTTAAATAAACAACTGGGCAGATTGGATGGGCCATGTGGCTCTCATCTGCCGTCACTTTCTATGTTTCTATATTAACCTTACCTTTATCTCCAGATGATGGCTGTATCATTTTTGAAATAGGGTCAGCAACTGCACCTGATTTTTTTTTGATTTTTTTTTTACTATTGTTGTAGTTTTGAATATTGGCGTTACGAAGAGATACTATGCCGAACTTATACACGGTACCCCTACCAACAGGGTTTATTTCGGGGTTAAAACACTTTCGGCAATGAAATGGTGTTGGCGCTGTCATTGTTCAATTTGTAACTGTTACCATAACCTTTTTATGCAGTGCCAGGTAATCACCTGACTGGGTGACTAAAGAGTACCGCAGATTACCCTCACATAATAAGTGATTTAACTTGTATGTTGCACACATTTAATGTAAGTTCAGATGAATGCATGCAGGGCTTCAGGTGTCTGTCAATACATGATATTAGCAGTGGCAGGAAATGCTATCTATATGATTATTAAGGTCACACGATCAGAGCTTATTTCAGGCATGTGAGCATACAGTAGAAGAAGCAGAGTCCTTGTTTGTGTTTTGGTTTTGTGGTATCCCCCTCCCCACCCTTGCTGTCACCTTGGCTCCTGTCTCACATACTCTAGATTCCCAGTATTTCTGTCCCCAGCGGCCCATTGTATTCCAGGCAGATGGAGCCTGTTCCGCCGAGAATATACAGTGTGACAGCAATATGAATAGCCCGACAAAAAGCAGCCAGCTCTGGCATAGTTCTGGGGTCAAAACAGAGCATTTATGAGCAGGAGACTATGTCTAGATTGTGTGTGAGATAACCCCATCAGCTGATGCAGATGACTGCTCTGAAGAGCTGACAATCTAATTTCTTGTATCAGAGTTAGTTCCTGTGATATATATTAAGACTAAACCAAGATTAAAGTTATTTTAACCCCTTAAGTGCACATAGTAGCATTACTTATGTACCCTGTTGCCCACATACTGTCACTGACCCAAGGCATTAAGGGGAAGATTGACTAAACTGCGGAAATGTGGAGATGTTGCCCATAGCAACCAATCTGATTCTAGCTTACATTCTCTATTTTGTATTAGCAAAGTGAGAGCTAGAATTTCATTGGTTGCTAAAGGCAACATCTGTACTTTTCACTTTTTCTTAGTTAATCTAACCCTCAGGGCCCGATTCAATTACCGAAAAATCCTTTGCCGGCGTATTTTTAACGCAATTTTTTTTTAAATTTGCCGGCGTATTTTTAACGCAATTTTTTTTTAAATTACAGGCGATATTTTTTTTCCTTATTCTATTATTTTTTTGCGTTAAAAATACGCCGTTTTTTTTTACCGCTAGCGTTAATTAAAAATCCCCCCCTATGAGAGGTGCGGATTTTTAACGCTGCACTATCTTGTGCCCCAACAGGGCATGCTGATGCTTGTAGAACTACAAGCATCAGCATGCCCTGCCATCCAGGGACTGCTGCGCAGGTGCCTAGGTTAAAAAAAAAAATACCTTGAGAACGTTATTTCAGACACTGGCTAATAACCTGTCATTAGCGCCGGGTACTTCCTGCTAGCAGGAGGTGATTTGCGACGTTCTAATAAGGTATTTTTTTTTCTCCCTTATATTTTTTTACCGCTGGCTGCTATTTTAGCGCAGCGGTAAAAAAATAATTGAATCAGCAAATTTTTTACGTTCAATTGCCGGCGAAGGCGTCGTATTTTTTCCGACGCAATCTTTTTGAAAACTTGGCCGGCAATTGAATCGGGCCCTCGGTCTCTATCTCTCATAGGGGTAGATCCAGAAGTAAGTACGCTAGGGTATTTACGCTAGCAGGTGACGTAAAAACGCTGATTTGTATGTAGTGCGCATGCGCGCGACAGATGTTACACCACGTAACTCTGAACATACGTACCAGCCTAGTGTCAACAGCGTAACTACGAATGAAGGGGCGTGCCAACCAGTCGACACCCATAATTATGCTTCAGAGGCGGTTAAATCGTACAGTATGGGCGTGCTTAACCAGTTACATACGTGTAGCCTTTACGTACGTCAGTACTTACGCTGTGAAAAGTTAAGGTAGTGTTTGGCAAGCGTAAAATGGCAAAAGTACGAGCGAGGGGAGTGTCTAGCAAATACGCTACGCGATGACACGTAATGGAAACGTAGCTCTGGATGTATTATGCATTTTCTCTATATTATTACATTAATGCTTCAGCAATTTTTATATTTAGCTTGTTCTTTTCTTCTGTACATCTCATGAACTAGTTTTCAGCCCTGCGGAATAATAAAGCAGAATTTAAATAAATAAATAATAGTAGGAATAATAATAATAATAATAATAATAATAATAGAATTGTGGTACCATACCTGTTTTGTACCTATGAGGAGGTTAAGAGGCCTGACCTGGCATAAGTTTATTTCTATAGCACCACATAGTGTATGTATAGTGTTACAGCAAGCAAAAGAATTGTATGCAGAGATCACTGGTTTAAAGAACTTACACATTTATTAGAGAGATGGGAAAATCATCATCAGCTATTTAAATAACACCACCAATTCTACAGCACTGTACAGACAGGGCCCGATTCAATTGCCGGCGAAGTTTTCAAAAAGATTGCGTCGGAAAAAATACGACGCCTTCGCCAGCAATTGAACATTAAAAATTCGCTTATTCAATTATTTTTTTACCGCTGCGCTAAAACAGCAGCCAGCGGCAAAAAATTTAACGGAGAAAAAAAAAATACCTTCTTAGAACGTCGCAAATCACCTCCTGCTAGCAGGAAGTACCCGGCGCTAATGACAGGTTATTGGACAGTGTCTGAAATAACGTTCTCACGATATTTCAGACTGGCTAATAACCTGTCATTAGCGCCGGGTACTTCCTGCTAGCAGGAGGTGATTTGCGACGTTGAGAAGGTATTTTTTTTTTTAACCTAGACACCTGCGCAGTAGTGCTACAAGCATTAGCATGCCCTGTTGGGGCACAAGATAGTGCAGCATTAAAAATCCACCCCTCTCATAGGGGCGGATTTTTAATTAACACTATCGGTAAAAAAAACGGCGTATTTTTAACGCAAAAAAATAATTGAATAGGGAAAAAAATATAGCCTGTAATTTAAAAAAAAATTGCGTTAAAAATATGCCGGCAAATGATTTTTCGGTAATTGAATCGGGCCCACAATATTTATCAGTCACATAAAATCACTTATTGGAGCTTACAGTGTAAATTCCCTAACACACACACGCAAAAGGGTTCATTTTGTCAGAAGCCAATGAACCTACTAGTGTGTTTTTGGAGTGTGGGAGGATAGCAGAGCACCCTGGGGAAACCCACACAGATCAGGCCTTGTCCAGGAATCAAGCTCATGACCTCAGCACTGTGAGACAGAAGTGCTAACCTCTTGAGCCAAAATGGTGAATAAGACCATAATAATTATAAGAATAATTAAAAGTGTTATATATAATATAATGATACCATTATGTAACAAAATATTTGGTTATTACACAGGGTATCCGACATTCTATTTATTCCTTCTGGAAGATCTCAGAAGGAAGAAATAGATGCCGGTATGGGGGCAGGAATTTCAGGATTCTCCCGGATATTCCAGGAGAGTAGGCAACTCTGCTATTATATAATGACCACCAGGATACAATGCAGCAAGTGCTCCACGTTCTATATGGACATTATAAACATATATATGCATGTTACTGGGTTATTTTTGAATTCTGAATGCAATTTTAGATGATAAAATCGTTAGGGGCAATTCATTTGTTCATGATGAGCCTCTGTAATAAATTGTAATAAGTGCCCTTTACATCTCCATTGCTAATAGAACAGAGTGAGAGAAATTACACTCAGCAGGCAGTGAATACTGAAAAATAGGGACATCTCCAGGGTCAAAGAGGTATATTTACAAAGTTCATTTTCATGTGATAATGCCCATTTTCATGTGAAAATGGGCATTATCACATGAAAATGAACTGT
>WWET01004209.1:93435-104540 GCA_011038615.1 Limnodynastes dumerilii
CACATACACAGTGCCTGGACTCCTGCGTCCAGGCACTGTGTATATGTTGCTATGGCAACACAGCGCCATTGAACGGCGCTGTGTTGCCATAGCAACACATACACAGTGCCTGGACGCAGGAGTCCAGGCACCGTGTATGTGATTACACAGGCTCCGGGAAGTGAAGGCCCCGCGCGGGGCCGCCTGCAACCAGTACAGTGCCGCCAGGATGATGAACATGGCGGCACTGTACTTGCCGCCTCTGCCTGCCTGGAAAAGGAGTCCAACGGGGGAAAGCAGTGGAGTTTTGTAGGACTTATGCCCTAAGGCCCCGATTGCGCCCACATCAGCTGGGCGCCATCGGAACCTGGGGCACGAGCCCTACAAAACCCACGTTAGTTACGCCACTGCCCACCGGAATACCCATTGGTGTTTCTTGTTCACATGAACATGAAGGAACACCATTGGTGATTACGGTGGGCAAAAAATATATTTAAATTATGAAAATTTTTTTAAATCATTTTTTCCTTTTACATGGACATGGTGTATTCCAGCGGTCTCGCTATATATACCCCCCTCTCCTCCCCTCAATAACAGCTATAAGGGGGAGGAAAAGGGGGGTATTTGGGGAGACCACTGAAATACTTATTGTAACGCCATCCTGAGATCTGTGCTCCTGGCAATTTCTGTGAGCTTGAGACAGAGAATTTAAGATTTCCCCCGATTGTCAAAAGTCTGTGCAGGAGCTTGGGTCCTGACTCTCCTGGATTATTCGAGAGACTTTTGAAATTCATGTATTTCTCCCGGTAGACAGGGACGAATTGGATGGATGGGAGAAGAGAAGACTTAGGCTAAGGCTGCGAGGAAGTTAGTCTTAGGGGCTGTGGGGGAGGGTGGGTTACTGTAATGGGAGGGGAGGGTTAGAATAAAAATTAGCATTGGGTTTGAGGAAATAGAGATTTGCGCTTACTTGTTTGCGATGGGGTAGGAATTTTCTGAGGAGCTCTGTCTTCGTCAATGCAGAGTCGAAAACAGCCCTTTCAGCGGCGACCCACACGCAGCAATTATTTCATAACTGCATGATCGAAACGGGGCTTGAGGGTACAATTTGCATAAATTGCATTATCAAGTCCCTCCCCCATGCTGGCATCTACGGGGTCTGGTCCAGGGTTGCCGACTTTGTAAAGCTTCCCTCTGGGATAACCCAGAGGGAAGCCATGGCCCCGCCCCTGCCAATCATTCATGAAATCTCTAGCGTTACATGGGATGTACGGGGGGCTTGATGATGTCATCAAGCCCCGCCAATCCCTAGTAAAATTTAGGGATTTTACAGTTGTAATTAAACTGTTCTAACTTGCAGAACTACCTAAATTCAGGGAGTCTCCCGGATTTTCTGGGAGAGTCGGCAACCCTGGTCTGATCTAACATACAAGAACAAACACGAGTGCATTGTGAGATCCATAGAACAAGAGCAAGCACAAATGCATTATGGGATACATAGAACAAGAGCAAGCACAAGTGCATTGTGCGATACACCAGGGTTGCCGACTCCTGAAATTCAGGCAGTTCTCCCGGTATCCCGGGAGAGCCAGCCAATCTCCTGCAGGGGACTTGAGGCAGTGGTTTCATTTAAACCACAGCCTCAAGTCCCGCCCCCCCTACCTAGCAACACTACTATTCTTAGTGTTACTAGGGGCAGGACGGTTACTAATGACGCAATTTGCGTCATGAACCCTGCCCCCATCCCTAGTAAGACTAAGAAAAGTGACATTTCTGGTCAGGGGGTGGGGCTTCAGATGTGATTTGCATAAAAAGCGTAATTACGTCCCAACCTTTTGCAGGCATGTATGTAGGCTTTAAAAAGTCAGCAATCCTGGGATACACAGAACAAGAGCAAGCACAAGTGCATTGTGGAATACAAAAAGCAAGAGCAAGCACAAGTGCATTGTAGGATACAATGAACAAGAGCAAGCATAAGTGCATTGTGGGATACAAAGAACAAGAGCAAGCACAAGTGCATTGTGGGATACAAAGAACAAGAGCAAGCATAAGTGCATTGTGGGATACAAAGAACAAGAGCAAGCACAAGTGCATTGTGGGATACAGTGAACAAGAGCAAGCACAAGTGCATTGTGGGATACAAAGAACAAGGGCAAGCACAAGTGCATTGTGGAATACAGTGAACAAGATCAAGCACAAGTGCATTGTGGGATACAAAGAACAAGAGCAAGCACAAATGCATTGTGGGATACAAAGAACAAGAGCAAGCATAAGTGTATTGTGGGAGAACAAGAGCAAGCATAAGTGCATTGTTGGTAGGGTGACCAACTTTCCAATGGGCCAACCCGGGACAGGGGGGGTTTGTGGGGTTGGCGCAGTAGCCCAAATGAGAAATCCTTTTTGGTGCATGTTCCTATGTCATTTGTCTCATGGCGGCGACATTTAAGTTTCACTTTTGCACTTACCTTCTAGATCCGCAACGGCTGGCCCCGTCTTCAACAATTACAAGCACCTCCCTTCTTCATGTGACGTAGTCACCAGGGGCTGGCTGGCAAATTTTGGCCTGGGGGGCAAGCCCACGGCAGTGGCCCACAAGTAACGGCCCATTCATATAGTATAGGTCCTTAGTGCAGCCCCTTATATAGTATAAGTCCTTAGTGCAGCCCCTCATATAGTATAAGTCCTTAGTGTATCCCCTCATATAGTATAAGTCCTTAGTGCAGCCCCTCATATAGTATAAGTCCTTAGTGCAGCCCCTTCATATAGTATAAGTCCTTAGTGCAGCCCCTTCATATAGTATAAGTCCTTAGTGCAGCCCCTTCATATAGTATAAGTCCTTAGTGCAGCCCCTTCATATAGTATAAGTCCTTAGTGCAGCCCCTTCATATAGTATAAGTCCTTAGTGCAGCCCCTTCATATAGTATAAGTCCTTAGTGCAGCCCCTTCATATAGTATAAGTCCTTAGTGCAGCCCCTTCATATAGTATAAGTCCTTAGTGCAGCCCTTCATATAGTATAAGTCCTAAGTGCAGTCCCATCAAATAGTTAAGTAATTAGTGCAGCCCCCAATTGCAGCCATATACACTTACCCCCTCCGTGGTCTCAGCTCCGCACCCTCTCTGCTTTGAAGTGACGCTGACGTTAGCGTCTTTACTCACCACGCACCAAGTTCCGGCCGCAGCTGTTTACATGAGGGCTGGCTGGTTGCTAGGATACAAGTCAGCCCTTGTGTATACTGCTGCGGCTGGGACTTGGTCAGACTGAGTCCCGGCTGCAGCGGTTTACATGAGGGCTGGCTTGTATCCTAGCAGCAGCCAGGCCAGCCCTCATGTCACGCTACCCGCGCCGCGCATGCGCAAATGGTTCCCCCCCCACACACAGATATTGGTCGCACAGGGGAAAGAGCTGCTCTCCCGGGAGTCCGGGAGAGCTGCCTAAATTTCTGAAAACCGGGACTTTCCGCGTCCCGGGAAGGGTTGGCCCGGGACGCGGGAATAACATGGGAAAAGCGGGACAGTCCCGGGTAAAACGGGACGGTTGGTCACCCTAATTGTGGGTTACAGTGAACAAGAACAAGCATAAGTGCATTGTGGGATACAAAGAACAAGAGCAAGCACAAGTGCATTGTGGGATACATAGAACAAGAGCAAGCGTTTACTCACTTTAAGAAAAAGAACAAAATATATAATAAAAAAAACTGTCATTAAAAATGATTTTGCTATTGGGCTCCTGCATCACACTCAAGGCACTGGCTATATTTGTTGAGAGAATTACAGCAGACACAGTAAACCCATGCGCCAAAATGACATATTGCACATCTCTCTAGCAACCCAATGTGTGTATTATTTTTATTTTATTTATTTGGAAATGTAAATGCTATTTCAGGTACAAAAATCCAACAATGTGTCTCTATTTTAATAGAGTGCAGTAAATCCACTGTATGAAAGGGTTAATGTATGTAAAGTCATGGAAATATGGAACACGTGTTCACTCACAAGAGAATATTCCTGACAGGCCTATTAATTCTTTCAGCCTTCAGGAGCTTTTCCTCAGATTGTGTGTGAAGTCAGCTCCTAACGATGCTGCGTGCCACAGACATGGAACTGGTGGTATTCCTGGCTTTACCTCTGTAGTGTGTACCTTGTTACCCATAATTCTTCTGGGCATTGAACAATTGGATGTACATGAATACAAATGTAGCTTCCCAGCATCCATGTTCATCTGATATTCCAAGCAGTCGTTGCTCTGCAAGCTTGTGAAATGTTATGTGTTCTCGATTAAACCATACTTGCTGATATATTTGAGAGATCCTGATGATGACTGGTTGGTGACTGGATCATACAAATTATCTTCATACGTGCTCCTGGTATAAGATCCATATACCCCATAATGCGCCATGGGCAGGCTTGAGAACCATTGTTATTGTGACAAAATGACAAAGAAGCAGGCGACCATGATGATGTGAGTGTATATAGCATACCCTCCAACATGACCCATTCCATTAGGTACAAAATATTCTGCTCCTCAGCTTCCAACTGTCAGTTACTATGGTAACCTCCTTTGTTGAAGAGGTAAATTGTTTTTTAAATATCAGTTAATTCATTTATACCAGGTGAATGACAGTTGGAAGCTCAGGAGCGGATTAAATTGTACCTAATGGCATGGGTCATGTTGGAGGGTCTAGTATAGTAGTATTATTTCCCACTGTGAATGCCAAGTTAACCATCACGCACAAGTGAGCGAGAATCTTGGCTGTACACAGTCAGTGGTGTAAATACAATGGATGCGAGGAGTGCATGAGGCCAGGTGAGGTGAGCCCTGGCAACCAATAACCATGCAAGCACTAGTAATGTTGTTTTCTGTCCTCTCCGATTTGCAAATATGAGTTAAGGAGAGCAGAGATATTTCCACCCCTGTACACCATCTATATGTAGTGGCGGATCTACTATGAAAGTAATGAAGCTTAAGCTTTAGGGCCCCTAATCCAAGAGGGGCTCTGAAGCAACTTTTTTTGGACAATTTTTGTGTGTGTTAGACTATGCTCTAAGCAGGGGGGTTTCTGAGTCGTCACCCCCCGCTGACCAGGAGACATTCTGGGCTGTGTTCACAGATCTGTTTTCACGTGAAGTTGCGTGCATATTTTTAGGTTTGTTTTAGCATGAGTATGCGCATGAGCATGCGTAGTAACTTTATTTACATAAGTTCCGTAGCATATACACACGTAAGTGATTTAGGCGCGGACATGTGAATCACACTTTTGGACATACGTATGGAGGGGCGGGGTTGAAATACGTACCTGAAAAGTTATGTGAGACAGGGCAGGGGGAGGTGCATTTAAATGGGCATTTGAGGGCGCGGTTAGATAGATACGCACGTTCGTATCTTGTCATAAGGGCGCCCTATGGCACTTGTAAGTCAAAGATAACCCGTCAGTGTGAGGGTAGCATCATGGGTGTTACCTTACCACGTGCGTGCATATAATTGCGTATTTTTATAAAACGGATCTCTGAATACGGCCCTCTATCTTCAACTCCTACCAGAGGATGGCTGTTATGATTCAGCTAGGCACAGGTTAGAGATCTGCTATCAATGTCACTATGTGCACTGGAGAAGATGACAGCGGTGACCCAGACCTCGTTACTGGAGGGAAGGGGCTCACTGTATATCCCATTTTCAAGGGCTCCACCTCAACACCCTGTTCTCCACCCTGTTGGACCTTTATTGCTGCTGGTTGCACAGCCGTCCCCATAACAGTCCAAACTTCAGGACCCCAAAAATGTAGATCCGTCACTGGCTATATATATGGCCAAAGGTATTGCCATTGTGCCAATACTGGGTAAAATGCAATATAAGCGTGCTTACTCCCAGCTTCCGCAGCATTGTTTTACAGCTGCCTGACTTCTGGTGTATGTACTAACAATGCCTGATACTAGTGACGAGGCCTGCACTCACTATGCGCATGGCGGTAAATAAGCCACACCTGCATTTATTTTGTGTGCGTCTGAACCTAACTGCAACTAAGTAAATTATTGCCAACTGCAAAGGATTCTCCGTTGGCTGCATCCAGGTGTCTCCCTCTCCAGTGCTCACGCCTCCTGTCAGGTTTCCTCCATCGGTAGTGGACGTCCAAATTCTACCCCCGGCATTAGAGGACTAGATCCTGGTATGGGATTTTAACCGTGGCTCTACAGTTTTACATATTTTATATGTCTTATTATTTTTATTGATTATTTACTGTTAGATGGGACTTTAATAAATTGTATTTTTTACCAGTACTTCTATTATTGGGACCCGTTATATAGCATAAACCCACTGGGTTATATGGGTATGTCTTTTACCAGTATAAATAAATGAATTTATGTATATATTAATATAATACTCCTTCTATTTATTTACTACCTTGTTCATCCCATATAGTTTATATCTTTATAAGGTGAGACATAACAAGTCTGTCTTTTAACCCGCATCATATCTCTCTCATTTTTGTATGTACTTCACGCACATCCTGGGAGGATATGATTAGGTGAACCTATTCCAGATTTTGATATCCTGACAAAAGAAACAAAGGACGTTATTCTACAAGTGGATTTCCTCCTGTTGTATGCCGTTTAGAACTTATTTTGGGGACATACAGCCTCAGATTAAGTTTTTTATTGAATTGATTTTTTATTGTTCACATCCTTCATGCGCTGTCTTCCACACCTACAAAATTCTTTTTATCTGTGAATGAGCCCCATTGGAAGCACAGAGCTTAATTCGTCAGTGTTCTAAAGAAAAGTTTTACAGCAACAATTGTAGATGGCGGAGGGATGATCATGCAGTGTCCACGGACCTGATTCAGAGGCTGAAAATAAGAACTTAAAGTTACACCTGGGCTAAACCATGTTGATTTCAGGGGAGTCAAATGTCATTTGTTGCAACAGTATTATAGTTAAAAGGTGATGTTTCCCAGCTCAAGTCTAATTAGCAGTTTAAAAGTGAAGCTGATCAGGTATCTGTGCAATAAGTAACAGCAAAGCATTCGCCCTGCATGCATAGAATAAAATTAACTTGATTCCCCCTGAAATCAACATGGTTTTGCCCAGGTGTAACTTTAAGTTCTTATTTTCAGCCTCTGAATCAGGCCCCACATCTTTCCTGGATCTCTCTTTCTCTTTTTCCAGCGTCTGACAGTTGAATATCACGTTAGGGCTGGCCAGCTTTTGCCCACTTCTATATTCCAGTCCTGGAAATGTAAATGATGATTAATTGTTTCCATTGTCACAGTCTTGATACACAATAATGAATGCGGCAGGATTTCAGTAAAAAAAAAAAAGGAATGGGCAACGAGTCTCTTTAATGGAGAATATATGTAGGGTATAGAGGAAGTGTTATTTATTAGTGTTATACGAACCATTCATTAAACAAGTTTATAATGTGTCACGAAACTGTTCGAGCTCTACCCACATCTGTGCCATGAACGTCTTACAACTGCCAATAACAAACACTCATTTTGGTATTTTACAATAAACAATAATCTTGAAGAAATGCTTAATGTTAATATAAATGGAAAGCTTTACAGATCTATTTGCATCTAATAAATCCATTGGTTTTCTTTTCAAGTTTCTGTTACTAGTATGCTGCATTCTTATGTACAGTAGTATTTAACTAGTCTGGTAATCAGTCACATGACATATGAACAGAGAAGCTTGGGAACGCCCCTCTGAGCTCTGTGTATAAAGTATTATACATTATTATTATTATTATTATTATTATTATTATTATTGAGGGAAGGAATATCTCACTTGGATGTTTAATGTTGAGAACCCGTTTCTGTAAATAGGAGTCAAATTTTAGAAATTCAAGAGATTTTTTTATTTAATTAAAAATGTTATTGTAGATGTACAGCTAAAAAATTACCCATCAACAGGGCCAGATTAAGGATTTGAGGAAGCCAGAAAAAATACATTTTGGGGCCCCATACCTTTGGAGCCCCAGGAACTGAAAGTTGCTTGTCACCACAACACTGAACCACTCCCGTGATAACTTGCTTCATAGTTATCTACATGAGTATACAGTACTTGCAGCTTCTGCGTGGCTATTGCCTTGCGGCTCCAGCAATAACCCGCTGCTCTCCCTTTACCATAGTGTCTGCCTGTCGTAGGAGGTAAAGAATCACCTACTGGTAGTCAAATCTGTGGTGTTCCACCGGTGTATATAATGAATACATGTTCAAGCTTAGTATCTCTCCTGAGAAACCATGACTCCCCTCCGTTCACTATTTATGCTTTCCCATCTCCTGAACATGGCTCTCATACCTTCTCCTTCTCCTTGTACTACTGCACCTTCCTACTCATTTAATTCATCAACATTCATCAACATTCACCCCAAGTTCTTTTTATTTATGGTGCCCATGCTCCTCTATACACAGTCCTTTACCACTATTATTCTGCTCGGTTTGTTTGTGCACTTTTTTTTGTTTTTAGTGCTATGGTTTTTTATGATTCCATATAAATAAGATATTATAGTATTAAAGCATAATCCTGTTATTAATGAACGTTGTGCAACCTTGAGATTCGGCTCACTAGACTCTAGTGGTAATGTCAAACACTCACACACTTTTGTGAACCTCACTTGACCTGGTTTCTTTTCACCTATAACAGATCCTTGTTCTCTGAGAGCGAGATTTTCTATGTTCCCCCAAGGATTTTGTACTAAGTTACAGTACTTGAATATAAAACATAGGCAATATGCAAGTAAAAGAAAGTCACAAACCAAGGTTGGAAACCAGTACTCAAGGGAAGTACAAAGCTAAGGAAACATCAAACAAAATAAAGGAAAAGGGAAAGGAATCTCACACACAGTAGAAAACAAGAACCCAGGTAATTACAATTAAACCTACACCTGGAAATGCTTACATATAAAAGGAGGCATAAATTAACTTTGCACCTATCGAGTTTCATGTCCGTAATGTTACTGAACATCTCACCTGGCAATGACATCATCGAGTCACATACATTTTTAGAATAACCTCCCTACTGCAGCAGAAGGCTGGCTCATGTCCATGCAAAATACTATTACCAACAATGCAGAGAGCCAACATGCCAGGCTTTAATGCTACTGATAACAATAAGGCCTTCATGATGTTGCCACATCATAATTTTGTCTGGATAGAAGAGCCAGGAGAAGTTGCTATCAGGACTGGTTGAAAATGGGGACAAGAGGAGATGAAGAAAATGGGGATGATAGGAGTTGTAGAAGATCTGAAGCAGAGGAGTTGAAAAAGACATGGGGCCTGATCCAGAGCTACGGCCGCAAGCGATCGTACGCCGATCGTAAGCGAAAATTCGGCAGAAAAAAAGCACTACGCATGTGCAGTATGACAACTTCCGGTCGACCGAAGGACATGAGCGTACAGTGAGCGTATTTTCAGCGTATTTTTCGCTCAAGGGGCGTGCGTTTTGTACGACGATAGTCCAGACGCTCGAGTTACTACACAGAGGCGGGGATAGCTATTTAAATTGTACAGTATGGGCGTGCTAAGCCCCGTACGACCAGCGTATCGGTACGAAAATTCGCACGGACGCTGGAAAATCTTAGGGTAGGGTTCAGCCGCCGTAAGCAGGTACAATCAATGGGAGTGTTATGGGCGTGAAAGTTTATACGCCCGGGCGAACGTACGCTACGCTCGCGGGCGATTGCGGTCATAGGTCTGGATCAGGCCCATGGACATGAGGAGCTGAAGAAGACACAGACATTAGGAACCGAAGAAGACATGGCCAGAAGGAACTAAAGAAGAAATGGACATAAGGAAATAAAGAAGAAGACATGATCAGAAGGAACTGAAGAAGAAATGGACATGAGGAGATGAAGAAGAAGACATGATCAGTAGGAACTGAAGAAGAAATGGATATTAGGAGATGAAGAAGAAGACATGATCAGAAGGAACTGTAGAAGAAATGGACATAACATGCTCCTCCAGTCCATATACAACATGGAGTGGAGTAGTTAAAGACTATATGGACAGGAGGCGATGAAGAAGAAGAGCCATTCTGCAAGGGTGGAGTGTTAGCCTGCGATATAAAGAACTATGTAAAAAAAATCTAAAGAACAATGGGGTAGATCCAGAACTCCGCTTGCAATCCGTTTACTAGCGTAGCGTATTTACGCGTGTGTACCTTCTATACACTCCCCCAGGCACTCCCCCTGCATGTACCTTCTATACACTCTCCTAGGCACTCCCCCTGCATGTACATACTACCTTAACTTTTGGCAGCATAACCGCTCATGTTCGCACACGTACATATAGGCAATGAGTAGTTACGCCAAGCACGCCCATACTGTACGATTTAAATGCAAACCCCCCACCTACATTGCGTATTTTCATCGTACTTTCGGCTAACAAAACTGGCAAGCCCCCTCAAACGTTTTTACACGACTGATACGTGAAAGGCCCATACGCTCAGAGTTATGTTACGTTACATAGCGTATCATCTGTCGTGCGCATGCTCAGTACATACCAAATCGCCTTTTACGTCTCCACCAGGCTTAAATACGCACGGAAACGTTGTTCTGGATCTGCCCCAATGTGTGAACACTGTAGACACACCTACACCAAACTAAAGTGCTGCAACTAATATATGAAGTCCAGGGTTTTCCATGTTTACTTTACTACACACCATACAAATCAAAAAAGTTTTTAAGGCTGGATCCCACGGACTAATATAAATAAATATGTAACTCAGATAAAGTGTAACTGAGCTGGTAGGCAACAAAATGTGCAACACAAAGTTAACCCTAAGAGCTCTTTACTCAGTTTGGTTTGCAAAATAAATTAGAGCGAGTGCTATAACATTAATGAAGTCCAAGTGTTTATAAAACATATATAAACATTTATTGAATATCCACAAACACCAAAAATTTGCTCTAAAAAATAAGCAGATATAATGTACATCCACAGTTGTGACTAAGGGCCTGATCCAGACCTACGCCAATGCGCTGTGCTTACTAAAGCACAGCGTATCGGCGTTCATTTTGATGGACACTCCCCCTGTGTTGGCGTATGGCCCCTTCCTTACGCCGGCTGAAGGCTACCCTAACTTCAGCCGGCATAAGGAAGGGGCCATACGCTCGCACAGGGGGGGATGG
>WWET01004209.1:115112-125807 GCA_011038615.1 Limnodynastes dumerilii
TCTGTATTGTATAGTATAGTGGTCTGTGCTTCATGTAATGGATAGTGGCCACTTGTGTGCTCTCTGTGAGGTATAGAGGTCACTTGTGTGCTGTTCTGTATTGTATAGTGGTCACTTGTGTGCTCTCTATATTGTATAGCGGTCACTTGTGCGCTTTTCTGTAATGGATTGTGGCCACTTGTGTGCTCTTTGTATTGTATAGTGGTCACACAGCTTTATGTAATGGATAGTGGTCACTTGTGTGCTCTCTGCATTGTATAGTGGTCACTTGTGTGCTTTATGTAATGGATTGTGGCCACTTGTGTTCTCTTTGTATTGTATAGCAGTCACTTGTGTACTTTATGTAATGTATAGTGGTCACTTGTGTGCTGTTCTCTATTGAATAGTGGTCACTTGTGTGCTTTATGTAATGGATAGTGGCCACTTGTGTGCTCTCTGTGAGGTATAGAGGTCACTTGTGTGCTGTTCTGTATTGTATAGTGGTCACTTGTGTGCTTTATGTAATGGATAGAGGTCACTTGTGTGCTCTTTGTGAGGTATAGAGGTCACTTGTGTGCTCTCTGTATTGTATAGTGGTCACTTGTGTGCTGTTCTGTATTGTATAGTGGTCACTTGTGTGCTTTATCTAATGGATAGTGGCCACTTGTGTGCTCTCTGTGTGGTATAGAGGTCACTTGTGTGCTCTCTGTATTGTATAGAGGTCACTTGTGTGCTCACTGTATTGTATAGCGGTCACTTGTGTGCTCTCTGTATTGTATAGCGGTCACTTGTGTGCTGTTCTGTATTGTAGTGAAACTTTTTTGTTTTGTTACAGGGGGTCCCAGAGACAAATAGTTTGAGAACCACTGGTGTAGAGCTGCCTGCATTGATTTTCATGTATGTAGTTCTGCATTATTGTGTTTTTAGTTATTTTAAGCTTACAAGTGATCTGTTCCATTCATCATGTAATATGTAGGATGTCATTTCTATACCCTATAGTCTGATAGCATGAAACAGCCATGGCCCAATAGGAAATCTAAAGAGGACCTTCACCTTCCATAATGGTCAGACTTAGTTGTCTCCAAGGGTCATTCTGCTGAGTCAACACCAGGCTTTCCTCAGCTGAACATTGTTACTGTTGTACTTGTAATACATTAATCATTGATGTCAGCAGATTCACTGAGTAAAACTATTCCCTTCTTCCAACACCTGTATCTGTGTCCATTCCTGTGTCTGTAACTGTGGATACTGAATATTCATAATTAAAGAGTATTTAATGATTGAATCCATTTAAGGATAATTACTGTAACTGAATCAAAAGTCCTCTATTTAACAAAGATCCAAATAGCCCAAATCCTTTCAAAATTGGATTTCTTCATTATTAATTTAAAAATAAAAAAGAGCATTTCTGTTGTTTTAGAAATGAATAATGCTATATCTGACAAGAAAAGCTTTAGCAGAAGTCGTCAAAGTACCCATTGCTACTAATATTATATTTCTCCCCTCCATGAAACTGGAAGCAAAGGTATGACTCATTTCAGACCCTCCAACATGACCCATTCCATTAGGTACAATTTAATCTGCTCCTGAGCTTGCAACTGTCACTCACCTGGTTTAAATGAATTAACTGATATTTAAAAAACTCTTTGCCTCTTCAACAAAGGAGGTTACCATAGCAACTGATAGTTTGAAACTGAGGAGCAGAGTATTTTGTATCTAATGGGATGGGTCATGTTGGAGGGTATGCTCATTTATTTCAATGTACAGTGAGAAATATGGAAGAAATAGTCTGAATATGGTCTCTGAGGCCTGCAATGGGCCTGAGATTGGCTAGCATATGTTAGCTCTGGTGAGGGGTGGCAGAAATGGGGGGGCAGGGGCCACTAGGGGCCAATTGGCAGAGCAACCTCACATGCACAGCATAGTGTGCAGCTATAGTGTGCATTCATAGAGCAGTTGAATGATGAACCATGCACAAACTGCTGGTCAGTCATGATTTCGCTGGATGGGAGGGAGAATGGGTTGACCTGCCTATACTGAGACCTACTGCTTCCCTTGTTAGTGGTTCACCTGTGGATGATTCCCCATCCTTATTGGTGGATGACTCACATAAACACTAATGGAGCCTTTTTTATGCCATTCCATTTCATTTAAGTAGATTTAGATGGTATAAGCAGGGGAGAATTTAACAAATTCACAATATGTATCTATTGGAAAGTGCAAACTACCCCCCATTCCTTTATTCTTTCATCCACATTTAGGGCCGTATGCAGACTACGGACGTATAACATATACGTCCGGTGTTTCGCGTTTATTCCTACTGCACATGTGTAGTACATTTTTTACGTTATTTACGTATCTTTTCCTTACGTACATTGCATAAATGCGGTCTGAAAGAAAAGATAAGTAGATAACATAAAAAATGTACTATGCATGCGCAGTAGGAAAAAACGCAAAACACCGGACGTATATGATAAATTGGTCATGATGTTATTTCATGCATGGCCCACAAGTGCATGGTGTGATGTATCCCTTCTAACTACTATCGGCTGCAGTTGTAATATACAATAATGTGGATTGTGTTATAACAATGCACATATATCCAGCCTGGCATACTGTCAGATTGGACCCCGCTCTCTCAGTAATAATGATATAGGTGACACTTGTTCTGGAGAGCTGCAGTAACCCCACAATATTCCCGTGTCTGCGCCGCAGTGATTTTTCTTTTTGTGCTAGAAAGTGTTTTGTGATAAATGCGGACAGATGGCAAACACAACACACCTGGAGAGTGTGCAGAGCAGAGGAGTCCCTCGGGATGGGGGACATCTGCCCCAAAACACTAGGTTTTAAATATATGTATCTATATATTTATTTATTTACATATATATATATATATATATATATATATACACACATATACACATACATACATACATACATACAGTACTTACAATTATTCTCTGACTGTGAAATATTATTGGATTAGATCCTATATAAATTGTCTATCTGACTGTAGATTATCAGGCTAGGCTCACACAGTGATCTCTATTGTACAGTCATCCCCAGATAACAGTGTGTGCTGAATGTGATATTTCATGCATCCTGTATAAAGCCTTGCCTGAAATCACCAGCCACTGTCCGCACTGGCACAATTGCAGGGCCGTGTGATCTTCTAGCTGTGCCTTGTGTTAGAATGTTTTCCTAAGACTCCCTGTATCTAGACAGAGCAGCGGTGAACGTGACCCATCTCTCAGCAGTCCTACTGTCGGAAGGCTGGACTGTGGGACAATAATAAACCTGTATGTCCTGAGATGTAACGATCGTGTGACACAGGCTAGCGCCATGATCGGATGAAGCCAAGTGGAAAACCGCAGACTGAGAGCTTGGTAATTAGTAAAAGAGTAAACTCTCCCCACACTGTTCTTACAATCTGGGACCGCGTGTGCTTAGTACAGCTATAATTGTGTGCTCATGCCACATTGGGGTCATGGTCATGCTAAAGGAGGGCTGTAATACAATCCTGAGTGCTTTTGAAATCCATCGACATAATAAAATCTTCTTGTGGTCTACTTAATATGGAAACAGACGGGTGTGGGTTGGCGCTTAGATTGGCCCTTTTTCGAATACGGAGCTGCTGACAAACTTCCTGCCCCGCCGCAAACAGATAAGCGCCGCTCTCTAGTTCCTCAACCCTCCATTTTCCTATTCCTAACCCTTCCTTTCACACAGCCTAACCTTAACCCTCACCTTCTCCGATCCATCCCCTCCCTGCAGCCTAACCCTAAAACTACCCTCCTAAACTACACCCCCTCCCCTGCACTAACCGCATCAGAATGTGTTGCAAACTGTTGGGTTCGGGAGCAAGACACAGAGAGAATTTCTCAATGGGGCCATATTCTAAAATACACACAATTAGCTGTCGGCTGTGTGTAAGTCCAAAATGGGTTTAAGAAGCGTCAAATGGAACTCTAAACAGACATGTCTTTATGATGCAGTAATTGATGAAAAAGAGAGAGAGAGAGAGAAAAGGAGAGAGAGACAGAATTTTTCCTTGATAGACTCTTTATTTTAGCTTCAAGAAAACCAATGTCATCTCTCATCCTGAGATGCGAATTCCCATAAGGAACAAGTGGGGCTGAGCCCTTCTGTACTTCTCCACCAGGAAGAGAATTGAGTGGTTTTCTCTCTCTATTTTCCCTAATTAGACCCATTGTCCCAGATCCAGTCCCTCACTGCCGCTGCGCTCAGTTTCCTTAGTCATGCGTGAGATCTGAGACCAATCTCCTTGTACATAAGGGAGTTATGATCGCAGGACCCGACATCAATATTTACACACTATCCCCACGTAAAATGGGGACTGTGCAGAAGTTTGGATAGTGCATAAGGGCTGAACCCCCTCCCACCTTGTTTATGTACATGATGCATGCATTCCGCCCCATCCTGTCGGAAGCATTTCAGTCACGGAAGTCTGGATCTGGACTTTTCCTGTGTCCAAATGGGATGCGGATCCTGCTCCGTCCGGACGTATTTTGACAATAAAATAATTGCAGTTGGGTTCGGGTACTTATTGCAACTCGTTCCCAATAACAACAGGCTGTGGCGGCTGCAGCGGGCTCAGGTTAGTGTTAGGCTGTTGGACAAGAAGGGTTAAGGCTGAAGAAGGGGAAGGTTAGGGTTAGGCTGTTGGAAACGGAGGGATAGGGGAGGGTTAAGGTTAGGGTTAATATGCAAGTGCTTACATGTTGCCAAATCACTCTTTGTGACTGCTGAAGTTGCAGCGCCATTGCTGTCTAAAATTGAGACTCTGTCGTAAAACAGACCATTATACGAGCAGACGACACCCGCACAAAATCTGGCTGTTTTCCAAGAACGACTGGATCTGGTCCTTTGTCATCAATTGGATTCCATCTGAGAATTGCTCTCCTATTGTTAAAGCTGAAATCGTTTGAGCACTTTCTTAAACATCTTTTTATTTCAAGCTTCTCCTCTTACGCTAAAGCGCAAAGGTCCTTAGTGTAAGTGCAGTAGAGAAAAATGCCAAAGATATTAACATATTTGGAGAAAGAGTTCACCGGGATCTCCGGAAAAGTAAGCTTAACTAAATTCCTTCCTAGCAATGTAAAATAGGATCTGCGACAAACCTTCCTGCCATTTTTACTAAAAATACCCCAAAATATGCAGAATATAAACATCTATATACCTGACCTATATCTGGCACACACAGTATTCTTTTATATCTGCATCTTGAGCTGAACATACAGATAGGATTAGACATAAGTCTGAAGCTTTGTATGTTTGCAGGGATGTGTTTCCGCAGGCTATAGCTGACTGGCACAAGGACAGGTGTTTACATTGCTTGGACAATGAATTAGGAATTTTTTCAGGTTAGTCTTCATGATGATAGAATCAAAAAGTTTAGAATCAGAAAGCACCCCGTGCTGATTAAAAGCTGTTAAATTAAAGAATACATTGATATAAAGTATTAATCATGAGCCACATGCCAATATTTGCCATTATTTTATCACAATTAAAAGAAACTAAATATTCCTTATTCATTGTAGTTACCGTTTGGGCACCCAAACCCCAAGCCCCATATTTTCTGTATTAGCATATATACTGTACTCACCATATACAGGATAATAGTTTGATACATTAGGTAAAAACTGACCGATTCCATACATTTTGCACTGCACCTGTCATTAGTAACAGATTAATTATTGTAACCTGATCGTGGTTTTTATATTTGTGTTTATATGTGAGGTTACTGTGATCGCACACTGTTTAGATGAATACATTTTTGGACATATTTATTGTGTTTATTGCTTTCTTGTATATTCTGCATTGCTTCGCTTTTGATATTATTCAGTGGGCTTTCCTCAGCCCCTCTCCCAACTCTGGTGTCACAATGATTAATCGCAGTCCTAGGCCGAGGTCAATTAGTGAGGGTCAGGTGGCATCAGAGGGTTAGGCTCATCTCTTTATTGAACACAATATTTTAGCACACACTGTCACCCCTGAGCATGATTTATGGCCAGTCCAGGCGCACATTGCACCTCCTGCACCTCACACCACCTCTCCAGGTTCAGCACTTTCAGCTAATTATACACAAGCCGGGAGCACTAGGGAGAGGCCGCTGCTACGAGGTGGCTGAGGTGGGGAAATGATGGTGATAAGGAGATGGGATGGGAAGAGACTGTACAACGCAGCTAATCATTAGAGCAATGCCCTACAATTCATTCACGTTGCTTCTGAAAACATATCTTGCTTCCGCTATACAGATAAATATATCAATACAGAAGATCATGTTTATTCTGACAAATTACCACAAGGGTTACAGCATGTTTAATGAATGAAATGTCCCATTATATAAGGGATATAAACAAGCAAGTGCAAGACAAAAGGATCCATCTCTTGTATTCGAACAGTAGAGGTTCTGAATAGACCTTGGGAAGATCCTCTACTCAGCAATATGGCCGGGACGTCACTCCACGTTCATCACACACAGCTGGAAAGTCTGATAGGGAACTTGTAAATGGACCTGAAAGTTCTTTCCTCCATTCTCTTGTTCAGTCAAGATTTTGATATTCTAGTACAATGTTACCCATTCCACCAGGCACAAAACACTCTGTTCCTCAGTTTCTAACCGTCACTCACCTGATTTGAATGAATTACCTGATGTTTGAAAAACATTTTTAGTTCAATACAGGATGTTACCATAGTAACTGTTGGAAGCTCAGGATCAGAGTATTTTCTACCTAGTGGAATGGGTCATGTTGGAAAGTCTGGTGTTTTCCAACCTCAGTCCTCAGGTATCACTAACAGTGCACGTTTTCCAGGTCTCCTTGCTGGGTCACAGGTGTGTGCATCACGGGTATGTTTTCAAAGCTTTACAGGTGGGAGTGTTTATATCACTTGTGATTCTGTGAGGAGACCTGGAAATTATAGACTGTTAGTGGTTCCTTAGGATCGAGGCTGGGAAAAACTGCTTGTGTCTAATGCACCCTTTCTAGTTCCCCTGCTGGGGCCTTATCCAGACTTAATAGTCAAAGCCATATGTTTGCCTTCATTGTGGAGACAAACCTAAGTTTTTTGTGATCCAAATCTCTGAACATAGTTAAGTGGCAGATCCATGTACAGAACCCTACATTAAGTATTCTGCTGGCATCTCTGTGCTTGTGGAATACTGCTTCATACATAAGGGCTTGTCTAAATGCCATTTCCCACCCACCACGCGTACCTTATACTTGCTTACAGATGTAGGGCCTGATTCAGAGATCCGTCGGCGAATGGGATCGCAAATATACGCATCTAAGTGGCAGGTCGGAGCAGGTTACATCCCACTGAATAAACAGTCACTCCCCTTGCAAACAGCGGCAGGACCTAAAGTTAGACCTGCATTGACTTGCCCTATCTGGCCGCACTTACTTCCGACCTTATGTGTATTAGTTGCGTATATTTAGGGTCTTAAGTCTGTAAGCGCGCCCACTTTCCCTCATCTCAATGCCTCCCCCCGCCCATTTCTATGCAAATCCTTTGGTTCGTAGATTTCCACTGGATTTAGGATCGCAATTGTTTCCGACCGATTCACAAGTCCGACCTTAAGGCATTTCTGAACCTAACTTCAACGTACATGGCGTTGCACTATTACTACGCATGCGCAGTTGATGCAAAATCGATCAGACCCTAAATATACGCACCTAACTATCGTTAAAATCGGATCTCTGAATCAGGCCTGTAGTGAGTAAGTGGGCTGTATGGACTGAAGGGCGCATGCACCTGCAGATATTACGTTAGGTTTACTAATGTAACTAGATAGGGGCTGTATTTCCCCTGCACACGCCTCAGTGGGTGGGGGGGAAGCATTTAAACTGTTCAGTGTGGGATGGACAAGCGAATTAGCAGCCGGACGCACCACTGATCCACAAGTGTGATTTGAGGCTGCCTTATGTCACACATTTTATGCACAAGCGGGGTAGTGACAGGCCCCCTCTCACGTTGAATTAAACACCCCCTGCACATACAGAAAACGTGCAGGGCTGTGGATCCCGTCCAAGATGCCAAAGGTTCCAAAGGGCCTTTTTACAACTGTAACATTGGGTCCTTATTAAGAAATGATCCAGTGTACTAAAAACAATGATTTCCTGGCAATTAATGAGTTGTTTTTATTTTTTTTTATTGTCATCTGGGAAGGATTGGTAATTGGTCCATTGATCACATATGAAACAAGATACCTTGAATGAAGTCTTGTGTATAATGGCCATATGGAGAATTATAAATTAGAAATCAATACTACTTTTTTAAACAGCAAAATACATTTGTTCTGAGATATGATTTGTTGTTTAGCTGATCGTGTCATGAATCTAGTGCTGACAGGTTACATAGCGTGCAACACTTTTGTAACATTTTATTTTCAATACACAATTTTTGTAATAAAATATTGTTTGGTCTATCACACCCAACCGACTGCTGGCCTTATGATTATCTTGGTAATAATGGTGACATAGGTCAAGATCCCAAACTACATACGCAAGCGATTTTAGGCTAGCCGCTGATGTAAAATCGCCCATTAGTATTTACTGCGTGAAAGCGCACGGCAGATGTTGCGCCACGTAATTCTGAACCCACGTACCAGCCACATATCAACAGCGTAACTACGAATGAAAGGGCATGACATCCATAGCACACCCGTAATTGCGCTTTGGAGGCATTTAAATGGTACAGTATGGGCGTTCTTAGGCACTTACGTACGTGAAGCCTTTATGTATGTCAGTAGTTACGCTTTGAAAAGTTAAGGTAGGGTTTGGCAACCGTAAAACGGCCAAAGTACATATGAGCGAGTGGAGTGCATGGAAAATACGCTACACGATGAAACGTAAAAAGCGCTTAGCTCTGGATTCAGCCCAATATTTAGTTTTATAAAGGTTTTTGACATCTAAGCGAAGATTACTTAAATAATAATGTGCACAATTCAAAAAGTAATGTTCCCGATGCATCAGTTACCTAAAATTCTGAATGAGACCGTTGTGTGCATCACTTTAAAAGAATCAGCAAGAGGAAGTATGTCTCCCCTCCAAGCATCTTGCTGTCTAATTAGTCCAAGATGAACTGAAACACTAGGTGACAATTTACAGCAAATTCAACTCGGGCCGTGAGGGTCAAGGTGCAGAGCAGAGGTCATTGACTCGTGACTGCTTGACATTGCAAGTTGTGCTTGAGAAATTTGAATGCTCAAATGGGGGAATATTGTGAGCATAACCAAAAAAGGATAGGGAGTACCCAAGATAGAGGAAAGGATGCTCATTAGCCAAGAAGAACATAAGGAGCAACATGAGTTTAGACTAAACTCCATAGTCAAAGTCCACACAAATGAATAGATCATGAGGTATAATTTTTCTGTTCTCTATGTTTGTTTGTTGTGTGAGTGCTCTTTTAGGTATACGTATAACAAAGTAATGGAGGGGACTTGAAAGAACCTGGGAATCTACCTAAATGTTTTCAATAAATGCAGTTGATGGGTTGGAAAATGGGAATAGATGAAAGATTTTAGCATAAGAAATGATCAAAGCAGGACATTTAGATATGGAAACAGATAATAAAGATTCCTATTTTGTTGTATAGTGGTAGGATCATGGATGAAGGTCCTCATTTTATGTGTTGTGAAACTTAAAAATATAACGTTATTTTCATATATGCATCACGATTATAAAACTGGAAGTAATACTGCACCATTAATACAAATAGGGAAATAATTAATTTGAGATTGCATGTTAAGAGTTTAAATATTAGACACAATTATTTTGCAATGTCTCTCCATTGCCTGAACTGAAATGGAGGAAAGGAAAGGGCCAGATTTACTAAGCTGCAGGAAAGGAAAAGTGGAGATGTTGCCCAAAGCATCCAATCTGATACTAGCTGACATTCTCTAGTATGTAATAGGAAAGTGAGAGCTAGAAGCTCATTGGTTGCTATAAGCAACGTCTCCATGTTGGGGACATTGTTAGGTGGCTACAAGCTACCTGATACCCATGGCGATCTCCCAACCACCCTGAAATCTAAGGGGGTTGAAGGAGTCTCTGAGAGAACTGGAGGGCTGAGGGAACTCAGAATAAGGGGCACTTTCAGATAACTGGGGAGAATGGGGCAAATCTGAAACACCTAAAGCAGGGGCTCTGAAAGAACCGAAGTTTACTATTGAGAGAGCTGTGAGAGTGAAGACTCTGAATGAAATGGTGGATGGCTCAGAGAGTAATTGTGGGGAGCAGCTGATTGGAAATAACCTTGGTGGGTCAGAGAGTGGGCATAATTTGTAGGGAGGAAGATCATGGGATGAGGATAAGTGGAGAGTACTTTAACCTACAATAGAAAGGTGACAGTTGATCGCACTATTTTATTATTGAGTAACTGTAAAATTGCTATAAGGTATTTCTAGTAGAGGGTCTGATGTTAATGAAGGAAACCTCTGTGTGGGGGCTACTAAACATCATTTATATCAGGTGCCTATTAATTTAAGGTGGACTGATTGGATTTTTCAAATTTTTTTCTATTTCATTTTATGGCTGTTTAAGGATTTTTTATGAAATCTGAAATACTTTTAATTTATTGTCTGTGCAGGGGCGATTCTAGAAATGACGGGGCCCGTGTGCAGACCCCCACACGGGCCCCCCCTCTTCCTCCTCAGACGCCCCCCTCCCACCCAAGACTGGCCCCCCTCTTCTT